>CAXKVX010001030.1:0-57048 GCA_964058865.1 Eleocharis quinqueflora | reverse complement strand
AAATAACAAGTGACTAAGGGCACTACGACATATAGTTCAAAAAGCATTGTTCCAAAGAACACAGTCAAAATAAAAATAAAGCACACTAATACAGCGAGACCACACTAGAATCTAAAATAATCAAGAGTGAGGTGTTTAGGAGTCCTTTGTAGCAGAGGTGGAGGCACCACCTTTCTTGGCAGCCTCGGCTGCAGCTTTCTCAGCCTCAATCTCAGCAACATATTCGTCAATTTCAGCTTCCTCCAGCTGGCGCAATCCATCCTTGCGTGTCATCACCGCTATCTCTATGTTCTTCCCTCCACTTTCCACAACCTACAAGAGAAACAAGGGCGTGAGAAAGCAAAGGAAGAGAGGTTGCAAATTATTTCATATTGTTATTCATTATTTGTTATTTGCACAAATGAAAACTTAACAGTAAGAGAGTTGGTTCAATTGGGATTTGGAGGAGTAACATTCAAAAGAAATCTATCAGCAGCGAATTGTCAATTGCAAATAAAAATATCTCCTATGTTTCCTCTTAATGCAGGGAAGGATAGAGCTATATGGCAGGGAAAGATTCCCTCAGGAGTGAAAACAAAAGACATTTACATTTGGTTGATGGATAGGGGGGTACACAGCCAAGATTGGGAGGGGCTGCGGGAGATGCCCTTGAAAATAATAAAATTCATTTGGTTACTGAGCAAAAAGAAAATATTAGTGAGAGCAAATCTCTTGAAGAAAGGATGGCAAGGAGATAGTAAATGTCCATTCTGTCCAATATTGGAAACTAGAGAACACTTGTTTTTTCAATGTCAAAACATTCAAAAAGTTTGGATGTTGGTGTTTGATTTTATTGATCAGGGTCCAGTGAATTTTGTTGAATTATAGAGTCTTATAGAATCAAGAGGTAGACCAGTATATAGAATAAGTGTGGCTGTGCTATGGGTTTGGTGGTTGGAGAGGAATGATTGTTGCTTTAACAATAGACCTCCCATCTTCTTACAAAAGCTTTGTATAAAATTAAAAATATTTTACTATACTGGTCAGGTGTAATGAAGGATAGGTTGCAAGATGCTATTGGTGGCTGGGTGAAGAAGAAAGGCAATGGGATGATGCTGCTAGGAGTAGTAGCTGATCAGATGGAAGAGACAGGCCAAGATGGAGATCAACTGGCTGAAGGTGGCTGTGCAACAGACCAGAGATTGGCCATCGGTCAGTACACAACTTGGAGAGATGGAGATGTTGATGAGCGAGCGGCACTGTGAATTAGTGTTGCTATATGAATTACAAGCTCTCACACTGGCTTATAATTCTAATTACTTATGGGAGAGAGTGATTCTCAAATTTACTCAGATATTAAGTTCAGATGTGGTGTTGTTTTTTTGCTGTTTGGGGCTGAATATGCCATTTTATTTGTCGTAGGATTTATTCTGGTTTTTTGGCAGCAGGGCAGATATAGATAGAGGAGTAGAAGTAGCCAGTGATAAAGAGGTTATTGCTGGCGTTTTAAAACTATATAGAGGGGATAATACACGTTCGTTGGGTATAGGTGCAAAAAGTGCATGAGGATTAACTGCACTTTTGTGTTGTTGGGTTTTTGAGTTGTATACTTCGTTTTTGTAGTAAAATGAAGTGGTGAGTGCCCCCCACTTATCTCGAAAAAAAATATATATATTTCATAATGAAACCTCTATAAAAATTGTAATACAGGATAAATAGAATAATTGGTAGTATGACAAGAATATTATGGTGTATCGCTTATGATGCGCAAAATGTTATAATTGGCTACTATGAAAATAACATGATGGTGTATCAGTAAGAGTCTGGTCATAGTTGTGCCTGCTACTGCTAAACTTATAATCACTCATCCAACAATTTTAAAGTCCAGGCATAATTGAATTCATAAGCACACGCTTAATCTTTAGCTTCTTCAAAGAAATAGTGATTTAACTATCAAGGTGTCCAGGAGTCTAAGACGGGCACAATTTGACAGTCACAGAAATATTAGAACTGATCTGGATATTAACAGTAACACAGTAACTAAATAAACAGAAAAATAACACTAGAATTGAACCTTTTCTGAAGTTCCCAAGAAAATACTTGTATGCACAAAGGATGACATCTAACATTAATGCTATGTTACATTTACATTATCTAATGTCAAGCAAATAAAGTTCAACAACACAAAGGTTAATTAAACCTCGTTGAATTAATTTATAATGCATTAGAAGCCAAATCATTGGTAATATTTTTTAAACTTCTCAGTGACAGTCTTTGAGGACTTGGAGAGGCATCACAGACAATCTTAGGTAGCATACATACAATCAATAGAACAAAATTTTCAGATGAAACGAACACATAAGCTGATCTACTGCGCAAATACTCATTGCAAACATTAGAAAACAAAATACAAAGTTACCTCAAGTAAAGCTCGAATAGCAAGCTTAATAGTCTCCTTTCCAGAAGTTTCCTTGTAATTCTTCTCCAAAAATTCTCTCATGGAATTGGAGTTCCTTCCAGTGGCATTGGCCTTCCATGCCGAAAAGGTTCCAGATGGATCAGTTTGATACAAAGCAGGTTTCTCATTATATGGGTCAAAACCCACTATCAAAGTCGAGAGCCCAAATGGGCGGACTCCACCACTCTGTGTGTACTTCTGCTGAAGGCCTGCTATATAGCGTGTTATATACTCAACTGTAACTGCATCCTCAACAGTCAACCGGTGGCTCTGGCACTCGATACGGGCCCGGTTTATTAGCACACGAGCATCTGCTTTGAGACCCGCACAGGCAAGAGCAATATGTGTGTCAAGGCTTACAATTTTGCGAACGGTCCTGAGAAGAATTGGGCAGAAATTGAGAAAATTGAACAACAGATTACATTTATACGATTTAAGACATTGTAAACCGCATATATTATGCAACTTCCAAGGGGGGTTTTGAGCTCGATTAAAATTAGGCTAGCTCAAAGAAGCATAGAGAACTGTAAGAATGGATTTAGAACCGTGATTGTTCCTCGCAAGCACAAGTAGTAAATGAATCAGATAGAGAGAGAGAGAGGATACCTCGAATCTTGGAGCTTAGGCGTAGATTTCTTCTCGACGCCGAGCACGACAGTGTCCGTACCGCGGACACCGACGGCGGCGTTACCCTTGCGCACTGCCTCAAGCGCGTACTCCACCTGAAAGAGGTGGCCGTCCGGCGAGAAAACTGTGATGGCGCGATCGTAACGAGCCATTGCTTTGTATTTGTAATAGGAAGATATCTCTCTTTCGAGTTCTGATATGTTCCTTTTCTTTTGAAGCGAGAAAGAGAGAGACGAAGGGACAATTGTTTACAAGGGTTTTGCTTGGAGAGAAAGGTAGAATTGTAGAAAGGCGAAATTTGGGCTGGAATCAACTTCATTTTGGTTTTGGGCTTTAGAAAAATTAAGAAATGGGTTTGAAGTCTTTAGTACGGTCTATAACACACATAACTGGGCCATTTGTCAAAATGTGGATCACATGTTTTTCAGCATGCAACCTGGCAAGTGGCAATAGAATATAAAACAACGTGGTAAAGAAAGTTATTTTACCTATATATAAAACCAAAGATTAATATCAATCAATATATAAAGTTCTGTTAACTAGGAGACAAATTAATGAATTATAGCCGACGAAGCGGCAAGCGCTGGTCGCTGGAGATGAAGATGGACAGGTGTCACGGTGTCACAGTGTCTCAGTGCGAGCTCAGAATACAAAGCGGTCTTTGATTCTCCATCAGAGAAGAGAAGGGGAACCGTGGGGAACCGTGGGGAACAAACAAAATCTGGTGTCATCAGGTAGTTCCGAATTTACGAGCGATCTGCCGAAGACAACAAATAAAAACAAAAAAGGAAGCGAGTTGCACCTTCTCCTCCAAGGCCTGTAATTCTGAACCCTTGCACTAATCAATCAAAGCCCAATTACCACATGCCCTCGACTATATACACGATGCATCATTGATGAATCTCTTCACAATCGCTTCTCTGCCTGACTGCCTCCATTTCTCCATCCAGCCCGAACTATGATACATCCTCTTCTCTTCATACTCACGAGTCGCTTTCTACTTTCGCCTTTTCTAATCTGAACATTACAACAACAAAGAAGACCCATCCATTGCGAATCAGGTGTTTTAAGGTACAGATCTTTTTTCTAGTTAGTTTTCTTCTTCTTTTTTATTTTTTGAAAAGTGAACTTTTATGATTGGTCACCGATTTTACTGAAATTGATAGATTACATAATTTATGAGAAAGAAAAAAAATGCATAACATGCATGGAAATAACAAAGCACACAGCCCCGACCATAAGAAAAGGAACAACTATCCATCTGTATAGAAAGTATATAGAACTATCTTTGTAACACTTCTTTGTCGTTAGTTACTTTTCATCTCAATTTTATGATTTATTTGCACCAATTACAAGAACATACACCATCAGAAGTTTGACAAAATGATTTTTTTTTTTAAAGGATCAAGCAATTCAATTGAAGTATCAAGATGGCTAAGATGGCTTGTATGGATGGGTTTAATGCATTGCCAGACTCACTACTTCCTCTTATCCTGTCGTACCTGCCTACAAAGGAAGCAGTACGGGCCCAAGTGATTTCCAAGCCATGGAGGAACTTGTGGGCCTATCTCCCTGTTCTCGACTTTGACTTCGCTGACTTTTGGTCAGAGGATATCTTCAGTCGTAATGAATACACAACTTATGTAAGTGAACGTTCAGATTGCCACGAGAACTTTGTGAGGGTCATTGATGATGTGTTAGCCTCACGGCAAATTGAACAGATAGATAGGTTCAAATTGGTCTGGCAGTACCAGGTTAAGTACTACCATCACCAACATCCTGTGAGAAGATGGATTCTTCATGTTCTACAGCAGAGCCCTCGTGTGCTGTCTATATACGTGCAACCCAGTTTTGCTGATGTAGGGGTTCCTGATATGGCTTTTACATGCTCAACTCTAGAGGAGATGAAGCTGCAAGTTGACGGTAAATGGCCTGAAGTCCTAGAGCCAGTGACGGTCAACCTCCCCCGTCTGAGAATAATATACCTTGGTTATTACACCATCAACGCTGATTTCATGAACAAGCTTCTACTTGGCTGCCCCAATCTTGAAAAATTGGAGCTGTATGCTTGCAGATTGAACCTTGCCGAGATTTCTTGCGGCAGCCTTAAGAGTTTAGTTATTGATGGTAGCTGTAATTTCACAGACATTCGGGTTTCCATTCCGAGTCTCCAGTATTTGAAAGTAACTGTTATGTCATGTCAGACTGCGGGGATTGTTTTCGAAAACATGCGATCACTAGTTAAAGCATCTGTTTGCTTTTTAACTGCTGATGAATTTCAGAGGTCATTCTATAATAGCGAGGCCAAGATCCTAAACGGCCTTTCAGGAGTGACAAATCTTGAAGTTGTTCTCCATGGATCAGAATCAGAGGTAATTTACGTTACAAATTACAAAATATACCAATCACATTTATGAGTTAAAAATTATTTTCATTAATTATAGTTGATTCTTTTTTCTGTATTTTTTTTTATTTTCTTTCTTTATATGAAGGGTATGCTGAAACATGCACTAAAGGATTGTCCAGACTTCGAGAATCTCAATGCCGTGCATTTTGAGAGTTTTGATGGCTGTCTGGTTGGTTGTGTGGACATGATAGATCGCCTCGTACAACATTCAGCAATTTTGGAGCACCTAAGCTTTTACCTATGCAAGGTACTTTTCTTTGCAAGGAAGATTGAAAAATCTTTCTGTAGCAGTTTATACCATATTTGCTGCACATATTCATTTATATTAGTTGGATGGATATATCACGTGTATCAAGCTTTGCTTCAATCCATTGTTTAGTCTAAATTGGACTGATTACTGATTTATCTGTTGTAATTAGAAACCAAATTTATTTTCTCAACTGGGTAAATTAGTTGTGTAATTTGACTACTAAAAACTCGGCCTATGTTTTTCATAGCCAGCCCAAGCCCGGAAAGAAGCAGGGTTGTGTTAGGCTTGGCGAACCAACGTAAAAATTCAGCCAATCTTATGGAAATGAAATCCAATATGGTCTTCATTTCTATCCTACCCCAACTTTTTTGGGACAAAAGGCTTTGTTGTTGTTATTGTTGTTGTTGGGTAAATTAGTTGTGTAATGCTGAATCTTTAAATTTCGCAGTTTTTTAGATCTATTAAAGAGATCATTGTTTTTTTTTTGTAATAAAACATGCTATGCTGAATTGATATACTTGTGAATTGTGATGTATCTAGCTTTTATTCTAGTGTGCATATGCATTTGTGGGACTTTGTTTCTTTCTAGCTTTTGATAAAGTTTAAAATAAATCAACACGGTAACTAATAGATGATGTCAGCTAATCTGATTCACTCGAAAAAGCTATGTTTCCACGTTTTGTAGCATACCTTTCCAAGCTGTACATGTAGTGTCCTTTGCTAAATGACCTTTTTACCCCTTATTATGTTTTGAAGTGAAGTTACATAAAAGTTGTGCCATGTATTTCTCTCTCCTTATATGTCTTCACTCTCTCTCTGTCATTCATGAGTCTGTCGTAAGCTTTCTATCCTTTGCTATAAATCCTTTAAAAACTATTGTTGCCCTTTTGTGACTCCATCCCATGAAGGCATCAACCGCACTTGTGCATTCCGAACACTCTGCATGCTATTTGGATATTCGAATCTCTAGCCTTCCTATATAAATAATCAATACTATTTGATTCAATGTAGTCTCTTCCAATACTACTTATTACTACTTGTATATGATGCCTACTTTCCTCAAAAAAGAAAAAAGAAGAAAAAACTACTTATTAATTGCATGGACAAAACCCTATCCAAATCTAGTTTAGATTTAGTTTAGTTGGTCTAGCATTGATTGGGTTCAATTTCTCAGATCAAGATGTGTATAGTTATAAGCAATTCTGAGCTATCTTGATTGTGTGAAAATAACCTTGAATGATTCTTTTTTGTTACATTAGTCATGAATATTTCTTTTAATTTAATGTTTATTCTGACTAATTTGGTCCAGAATTTTACTTTAGGTAGTTCTGGTTACTTTATTTGTTGAATCTATTTATGAGTTTTGGTTTCTTGTGATGAAAATAATTAGGAGGATTAGAGTTGTCCATCTTTTTCATGTCAGTTTCTGTTCAATGCCACTCTCTCAAGCCTAACATTTTTTTATTTGTTTTATTCTGTCACTATTACTGATCATTGTTCCTGTTATAAAATCTTTTGTAGGATGGGTCTGATAAAATTGAACTCTTGGAGGAGTTGAGGATGATAGTACGTGAACATGGAAATTGTCGGTTGGTTGAGTGCAATCAGGCGCAAATTTATGACTGTCTAGATAAATTAATGAAGGAGCTAATTCAGTACATGAAGCGTTTTGAGAAAATGGAGATGGAAGTTGCAGCAGAGGAGGAGGAATTAGAAGATGAAGACGACAACGACAATAATGGTGATGGCGGTGATGATGGAGGAGATGATGATGACGACAACAATGGCGATGGCGGTGATGATGGAGGAGATGATGACGTCGACAACAATGGCGATGGCGGTGATGATGGAGGAGAAGCACCGTGGCAGGAAGAAGAGGGGGGTGTAGCAGGCTTAGCAGAAGAAGGGGAAGGAGAAGAGATGGAGGAATAGAAATGAGAAGAGGAAGGAATAGAAACATAATATATAGTTGAACTTAAACGAAAGATCTCTTAATAATGTCATGTAAGTAGCTTCCTACTTGTTCTACCAGTTTGATTGTATTGGTGATCTCTCTTGAATTGGCCGATGCTTCTTTGTTACTGTTTGTCATATGCTGATTAGGTGATTTGATTAAATCTATTATCAAGATTATCAAATAATCCATTATTATGTGACCCTCTTACTGGAAAAATGAATGATTTGTTACTGTTAATGGCTGCACCATCGTTTTTTTGGATATCTACGTTATTTCAATAAATGCCAATCATTCCTTTCTCTTCTTTTGAAGCAAGCAGTGAAGCAGGTGCATAAAAATAGTATACATTTACAAGTTGCCAAAGAATGTTCAAAACAATCAGCCAAGTCCTTGTTTTTGTTGTTTTTACATAAACAAGGACTTGGCTGATTGTTTTGAACATTCCTTCTCTTTTTTGGGTGGTAAGTGGTAACTGACATCATAATTTTTTCAGCTCCGTATAGCATTGATGTATAAGGTTTAATAATTAGTGGCTTTTGAAACTAACATCATCAAAGTCACACAATTAGCCACAAAGACTTTAAGTCGGTATCATTTTATTTTTTCGAAACGATCAAACAAAGTTTTAAAATTGTTAAATTCCGTTCATAGAAATCGATTAATCCATCCAAATTACATTAAGCCCCTTTTGAAAATCACATATGCCTCGACCTCGACCTCGACCACGACTATTTATAGTACACGATGCATTCCTTCTGAATCTCTTCAAATTCCAACTCGTGTCTCTGCCTTGGCTTTTCCTTCGAGCCCAAACTATAATACATCTCTATTCAGTATTCAAGCAGTTGAATTGAAAAATCAAGATGGCTGGCATGGATGGGTTAAATGTCTTAATTACCTGCCTACAAAGGAAGCAGTACGAGCCCAACTGATATCCAAACAATGGAAGAACATGTGGGCTGATGTCCCTGTTCTTGACTTTCACTTTGTTGATTTTCGGCCGAAGGATATTTTGAATTGGCGTGAATACAACAGTTATGTAGTCGGTATACATCAAGATTTTATAAATGAACATTCAGAATGCCACGAGAACTTTGTGAGGGTTATTGATCATGTGTTAGCCTCAAGACGGGTCCAACAGATAGATAGGTTCAGATTGGATTGGCCTTTACAGGTTAAGGTGTACGACGATTATGAACATCCTGTGAGAAGATGGATTATTCATGTTCTAGAGCGGAGCCCTCAGGTGCTGTCTATATATGTGCAACTGCAAAGTGATTCTTCTGAAATAGAGGTGTCTAATGTAGACGTGCCCGATAAAGCTTTTGCATGCACAACTCTGGAAGAGATGAAGTTGCAAGTTGACAGTATATGGCCTGAAGTCCTAGAACCAGAGTCAGTCAATCTCCCCCGCCTGAGAAAATTAAACCTTGGTTATTATACAATAAAAGCTGATTTCATGAACAAGCTTTTATCTGGCTGCCCCAATCTTGAAGAATTGGAGCTGTACGCTTGCAGCCAAAATTTCTTGCGACAGCCTTAAGAGCTTAGTTATTAGTGGTTGCTGTAATACCATGGATATTCGGGTTTCCATTCCGAGTCTCCAGTACTTGAAAGTAACTGTTATGTCATGTCAGGCAGCAGGGGTTGTTTTTGAAAACATGTCATCACTAGTTAAAGCATGTGTTTCCTTTTTAACTGCTGATGGATTTGGGAGGTCATTCTATAATAGCAAAGCCAATATCCTAAACGGCCTTTCAGGAGTGACAAATCTTGAGGTTGTACTCCATGGACCAGAAGCTGAGGTAATTACTTTACAAATTATACCAAGTGCTTTTTATGACTTAAAAAGGCCTTTTCTTCATTATTGTTGATTTTTTCTGTATTTTCATGGGTTTTTTTTTTCATTATATGAAGGGTATGCTGAAACATGCACTCAAGGATTGTCCAGACTTCAAGAATCTCAAGGCGGTGCATTTTGAGAGTTTTGATGTCCGTCTGCTTGATTCTGTGGACATGATAAATCGGTTTATACAACATTCAGTTTTGGAGCACCTAAGCTTTTATCGATGCAAGGTACTTATCTTTGCACGGAAGAGAAAAAATCTTTCCATAGCTTTTTAAGATTGTTGCACTTATATTCATTTATTTAGTTGCATGGTTGTATCACGCATGTTGAACTTTGTTTGAGTCCTTAGCTTAGTCTAAATTGGACCGAATACTGGTTCATCTGTTGTAATTAGAAACCAATTATTTCCTCAACTGAAAAAATTAGTTGTGTAATTGTGAATCTTTATATTCAGGCAGTTTCTTGGATCTATTAAAGAGATCATTGCTTTTTGTAACAAAAACATGCTATGCTGAATTGATGATACTTGTGATGTATCTAGTTTCTATTCTAGTGTGCATATGCATTTGAGAACTTTGTTTCTTTTTGATAAAGTTTGAAATAAATCAACATGGCAACTAAATCTGGTTCACTTAATTTCCATAGCATGCCTTCCCAAACTAATGACCCTTTCACCCCTTAATATGTTTGGAAGTGAAGTAAAATAAAAGCTGTTCCATGTATATCTCTCTCCTTATATGTATTTGCTCTCCCCCTAATTCATGTGTTTGTTTCCGTAAGCTTTCTGTCCTCTGCTATTAAATCCTTGAAATACTATTGTTGGCCTTTTGTGACTCTACCCCCATCAACCTTGCTCGTGCATTCCTAATACTCTGGATGGTAATTGGATGTTCGGATATCTCATTAACTTTCTATATAAATGTTCAATACCATTTAAGTGAATGTAGTTCTCTTTCAATACTATTTATTAACTGCATGACCAAAACCCTGTCCATATCTATTTTAGGTCTTGATTGGGTTCCATTTCTCTGATCAAGATGTGGTTGGAAAGCAATTCTGATCTTTGATTGTCTTGCAAAATAACCTTGAATGATTTTTTTGTTAAATTAGTCATGAATACTTTTTTGAATGCAATGTATATCCTAATTAATTTGTTCCGGAATTTTATTTTAGGTACTTTTGGATAATAAATTTTGTTGAATCTATTTAAGAGTTTTGGTTTCTTGTGATGGAAATAATTAGGAGAATTAGGAGTTTTTCGTCGCCTTTCTCATGTTAGTTGCTGTTCAACGTCACACTCTTAATCCTAACTCTTTTTCTGGTCATCTGTCATTATTCCTGTTATTAAATCTTTGTAAGATGGGTCTGATTTTATTGATATTTTGGAGCAGTTGAGCGTGATATCTGACCAGGGGCGGATGCATGTGTATCCAAGGGGGGGGCAAGCGCCCCCCTTGAAAAAAATTTTGCAAAATAATCTAGTGTATTCGTGCGATTTGTCAAATTTTTTTACGAAATAACTATGTATATTTGAAAATCGGTGTAATTTTGCCCCCCCCTGAAAAAAAATTATAAATCTTGCCCCCCGTAACGAAAATCCTGAATCCGCCCCTGTATCTGACGATATTAAACTTTCGAAGAAGTTAGAGGTGGTTGAGTGCAAGCAGGCACGGATTTATGACTATCAATATATATTAAGGATGGAGCTATGTCAGTACATAAAGCGTTTTCGTAAAATGAAGTTGGAAATTGAAGTAGAGGAGGAAGAAGAAGATGAAGACGACGGCGACAACAATGGCGATGGCGGTGATGATGGAGGACAAGCACCATAGCAAGAAGAAGAGGGAGAAGGTGAAGCAGGCCTAGCAGGATAAGAGATGGGAGGAACAGAAATGAAAAGAGGAAGAAATAAAAACACAATAACTGAACTAACCAAAGATCTCTTAATAATGTCATGTACGTAGCTTCTTACTTGTTCTGCCAGTTAAGTTGTATTGATAACCTCTGTTGAATTGGTTGATGCTTCTTTGTTACTGTCTGTCATATGCTGATCTAGGTGTTTTGGTGTAACTATTGCTTTCTTGATTGAAGTTATATCAGAAGGTCCAGTTTGGATTGTTTGTCTTCACTTTCAATCTTTCATATAACAGTACGTTGTCATGGCGATGTATCTCTTAAAAGTCGCTCTCCTTCACTTTTGCATCCAGCCCAAACGTTAACAACTATATATAGCTACATTGTCACACACAAAAGAAGGAAAAACACACCATAGCCACATTGTCACACACAAAAGAAGGAAAAACACAACATAGCTACATTGTCACACACAAAAGAAGGAAAAACACACCATAGCTACATTGTCACAACAATCGCTGTAAAGTAAACATGTTAAAAGTTAAAACAACATTCGCCAAAAAAAATTAAAAAAATATTCATCAGAGCAATGCAATAGGAGACTTCATACCTAATTCCAGGAATTAATTTAACCCAACATTGAAACGCTCTGCATGTATTTTGTCTATATATGCCTCCCCATTTTTCATGCAAACCGAATATAGCATTAGAATCACCAACGATACAGTAATTAAGGGGACCCATACATAGTAGCATAGAACATTAGAACTCAATTCTTTCTTCTTTTTTTTTTTGAATCTCTTGCCAGTAGCTGGCAAGTATATTTTATTGAACATAATAATTCATACAACCCTGCATCCAGTGACTTATCAGTCCTGCACCCTCCTGCATAGTCTGTCCTATACAGACTACTTGACACATGCGGCAGGGGATTACACGATCCTAACATGATTTTTTTTCCAGCACCTACACATTAGTTAGCCCATCTCCCAATCTACCAGAGCCTTCAGGCTGTAATATCCATCCAGTGTCATCAGATTGTACTGACATTTGTCAACAGTGTTTCAGCCACGCTTGCATATCTAAAAGGATCGACTGTACCAATTGGTCTGGTGCAATAGCAGCGCCCCTCTCTTGGAATATACATGCATTTCTTTGCTTCCAAATAGCATGTACCGTTGCTAAGAACCCAACTTCCCACAGACCCTTTTTATCAGGCTGTATCCGTCCTCTGCTGTCTTGTATCATTTGAGCCACCTCTGTACCAGGTATAATATATCGAATCCCTGTGTGCTTATGTAGCACGAACCAAGTTGCAACTGTATATGGGCACGTAAAAATAGATGTAGGATCGATTCCACTGGGCAATTGTTGCATAGGACACAATTCATGTTACACTGTATTTTCGACGATGCATGATGACATCATGTGAGTATACGCCCTCGTATCAAGAGAGATACAAATAGTCTCACGGAAGGAGGTGCCTTGGCTTTCCATAGCCATAACCATGTCGGTTTGATCAGTGGGTAAGTTGTTAGCATCCTATACGGTGATTTGGATGTAAAGACTTTCGAGGCCTCCCATTTCCATTCTATGCTGTCACATTGTCGATGGAGTGTGATGTTTTCCAATCTTTCCATGGCCAGTGCTTCCTTCAGGTTTGCTGGTTGTGGTAGGATCTGGTACACCATGTTCTTTGCATCTCTTAGAGAGATTCTCGGGATGAATGCAGCTTTGATGGAGACATTGTTGTACCAGTGTGTATCCATTCTATGTTGGCTTATGATCTTTGTTACAATATTTTAGTGGAAGAGAAAGAAAGAGAAAGAGACAGAAAATATATTTTTTATATCACAACTACACAACACAACTTTATTTTTTTGCTCACTTTTTATTACAAATGACAACCTATCTATTTATAGACTATAAGATGCCTCTTAGTTTTCCTATGACTTAAATAACATTAACTATAACATAAATCATTGCATCTCCCAACACGATCCTTCAAATTCTAACCCTTCAAATTCTAACCCTACAAATTCTAACCCTTCAAATTGTAAACAATTAATTAACATAGAAACTCACAAAACATTAATGTCAACATTCCCCCTTAATGTTTTTGTCTATCATCTCCAAAAAATTTCTAAAATACGCAAACTTCTTGTTCTTCAATTGTGTCGGTGGTGTTTCTACAATTCTTTCATTTTTGTTTGTATCTTTATTCTCGATGATTTCTTGATACCTGTTATTTGTCATTCTTCATAACATATTTTTATGTCTTCAATGTAATTTTTCACAACTCGCAGCGATCCACAGTGCCATCCATCGACACAATTCTTGTTGGCATACATCTGCACTCATTTCTTTCTTGCAAAATTTGTTGTGGTTTCATCTCCTTCTCAAATTGCCTGACTTTTCAGGTCATGTATATGTGAGTTTCATACTCACACCGTGATTCCTCACCGCATCAATTCATGTGGCTCCTCACCACATCTTCTCATGATCTTCATTCTTTTTTTTCTCTAGCAACCATCTCTTGTGTTACTGTCTTTTCTCTCTGACACTTGTGTCACTGGTCTTTTATCCAGAAACCATCTCTCGTGTCACATGCTTTTCTTTTGTGAATCATTACTCACATCGATTTCACTTACCGATACATTCTTCGAACATCATGAGGAGAGACTTCACCACACTTGTGTAACACCCGCTGCTTGATATATAACTCTCATTATTGTCAATTTTTTTCTTTACCTCTTTTAATATCACCACTAGTAAAAAATTTACACCCAACATTTTCTAGAAGTGATCATCAAAAAACAGTTCTCAATTTTTTACATCTTTAAAAGCTATTTTTCAACAACACCACAAAAAAAATTTCCTTTCTTTTCCTCATCTCTTTTTTTCGAACAAAGCTCAACCCTCTATATTTTTCAATTAACTCGACACTTTCTTTTCTCACAAAAATCAAAATAGGGGATTCGATTTTTTTTCACTCTTTTTTTGACTCAATTTTTAACAACTCAAATAACTCATATACTAAACCAAACTAAAAATACATAACACTTAACTTCTTTTCAAAACAAACATCGAGACTCATCATTTTTTTTTCTCATCTTCTCCCTTTTTTTCTTCTTTTTCTTTTTCTTCGCCATGATTGATCCCTCTTAATCAATAGACGCTCTGATACCACTTATGTTGGCCTATGGCCTTTGTTACAATATTTTAGTGGAAGAGAAAGAAAGAGGAAGGGGAAGAAAATATATCTTTTATATCACAACTACACAACACAACTTTGTTTCTTTGCTCACTTTTTATTACAAATGACAACCTATCTATTTATAGGCTATAAGATGCCTTTTAGTTTTCCTATGACTTAAATAACATTAACTATAACATAAATCATTGCATCTCCCAACATGACCCTTCAAATTCTAACCCTACAAATTCTAACTCTTCAAATTCTAAACAATTAATTAACATAGAAACTCACAAAATATTAATTTCAGCATTCCATGCATGCATCATACCAGAATGAGATTGATGCACCATCACCTATGCACCATCCTGTTGACCATTGAAACAGTGAAAAAATCGATAGCAGTGAAGACCAAAAAATGATCTTGCCTTTCTCCTGCATCTCGGTCCTTGTTCATCTCCTTATCCAGTACATTGGGGTAGCTATGATCGTCCAAAGAGAGCTTGGTTGGACATAAAGATTGCACCACCATCTCATGAGGAGTGCTATATTATGCCATTGCTGATTTTTAATGCCTAAACCCCTCCCCCACTTCTTTGGGGTACACACCGTTTCCCAGTTCATTAGTTGGATAATGTGCCTTGAATTGTCTGTTTTTTCCCATAGGAAGTCTCTTGATATTTTATCGATTCTCTGCGTTACCCATTTTGGCAGTTTGAAACATGTCATGAAGTATACTGGGACATCAGAGATTACTGCATTGATCAGCTGCAGCCTTCCAGCACTCGATATTTGTCTGCCCTTCCAACCTTGGAGTTTCTTATCGACCTTTTCGATCAGTTGCATGAACTCCCTTCTTCTTGGTCTTTTGATGGTTAGTGGCATTCCCAAGTAGGTGCACGGGAGAGCTCCTAGCTAGCAGGACATGATGCCTTATAATATGATTGCGTGCTGATCAGTTAAGTTGATCGGAATTAGACAACTCTTTGCCAGGTTAATTTTGAGCCCAGAGAGTCGTGAGAAAATTCCCAATAGGACCTTCAGCAATGCTACACACTTTTCATTAGCCACTGAGATTAATGTTGTATCGTCTGCGTATTGGAATGCCATAATAGTGTTTCGTATTCTTGTAAATTAACGGATAGAACTTACAAATTCCTCCATTAATCTTCGTGCGAAAGCGGATCTTGCAAGCGTAGAAGTATCACTGGTTCTGCAAGGAATCACAAACTGAAGCCGGAAGCCTTGCATTTTTCACAACCTAAAACCTTCTTTTCTTCACAGAGTACTTTTTGGTGCTCTCTATCTTTTCTCTCTAATTTTGGCTGTCACTATTCATACATTTTCTGACAAATATCTTTTAGAGAGATAAGGACAGGACATATATAATATTAATGCACATTTTCATGATGGGTCTGCACCCTTTCATAACGGGTTACTTATTGGATTCGGGTTTCCCATTATGGGTGTACCAATTAATAAATCCAACATCTCTCACTCGCACAAAATGGGATGCCCGCTATAAACTAAGAGAACATAATCTCTTATCTCTGTTAAAATCCATACAAGGAAATAGGCCGTGACCAGCATATTTTAATTTTTGAGAGCATATGTTGTTATCCAACTGTTAGGTATGTATAACAACATCTAAGTAGAATAAATATGCTGTACCCCAGATCATCAAGTTGCATTTTTAAGTATTACAGGATCTCTTGACATACACACAGTGATCTTCATCAATCATTTCGAAATCAAATGATATGATTGCTAGATGAAAACGAATGTACCATTGTCTGAAAGATTGTTTGAGACTATAAATAGATCTCAACAGTTTGCACACTTTATGCTTTGACCCTTCGGCAACAAAACCGACAGGTTGTTCCATATATATCTCTTCTTCCAGATTGCCATTTAGAAATGCAGTTTTAACATCCATTTGATATAATTCCAGATCTAAACTGGCAACAATAGCTAGTATTAATCGTATAAAAGTAAATATGACAACAGGAGAGAAAGTTTCTTCATAGTCTATCCCTTCTTGTTTTGTATACCCTTTAGCAACAAGACGTGCCTTATATCTTTCAATTGAGCTGTCAGCTAAACGCTTAATCTTGAGAACCCATTTATTTCCAATTGCCTTGCGTCCTTCAGGGAGATCAACCAATTCCCAAACGTTATTTGATCTCATTGACTCCATTTCTTTTTCCATTGCTTTCATCCATTTCTCTTTAGTAGGGCAAGTGAGAGCCTCTCGAATATTTCTCGGCTCTTCTTCATCTTGCATGACAATCATGTAAGATTCATTTTCGATTGGAAAATGACGTTTAGGAATTCTAGCACGATTGTATGCCTAATTTGTGATTGTGCTGAACTTAGCTCAACATCATCGACTGACTTGCTCCCACTTGGATGAGATATTGTTGGAGGTTCAGGAATATGCACCAAACGATTTGCAACAATCAAATCATCTTGCTCCTCTATTTCGTATAAAGAAAATTCCTGGCCTATCTCATCCTTTCTTGGAAATTCATTTTCTAAAAAAAATGACATCTCGGGACTCAAATTCTGTTACACTCCCACTCAATTGTTCACCAATGAACACATAACCTTTAGAATGTTCAGAGTATCGTACAAATATACTCTTTTTACCTCGTGGACCTAATTTACCATGTTGATGAGATGAATCATGAACAAAGGCAGCACATCCCCAAGGTCTCAGATTACTGATATATGGTTTTCTGTTATTCCGAAGTTCGTAAGGAGTTGAAGAAACATATTTAGAGGGTACTCGATTTAGAATATAGGCAGCAGTTAATAATGCATCACCCCAAAAAAATATTGGTAGATTTGCTTGAGCCATCATCGACCTAAACATTTCCAAAAGAGTCTGATTTCTCCTTTCAGCCACTCCATTTTGTTGTGGAGTATATGGTATGGTTAGTTGCCTTAGTATTCCTTTTTCTTCGCACATTTGTTTGAACTCATCAGACAAATATTCGCGATCACAATTTGTTCTTAAGGCCTTAACCTTTCTATCTAATTGATTTTCACAGTTATAAATTTCTTGAAACATGCAAGAGCATCAGATTGATGAGAAATCAAATATATATGATTGTATCGCGTATAATCATCAATGAAGGTGATAAAGTATCTACCCCCATGTCGTGCCCTCATATTCATTGGTCCACAAATATCTGAATGAATTAATTGCAATGGAAAGTCAGATTTGGTTCCTGTTCCAAATGGTTTTCTTGCCATTTTTCCTTTTAAACAATTTTCACATGTTGGTAGACTAACCCTTTCAATTTGGCCTAACATGCCTTCCTTGACTAATCTATCCATTCGTTGTTGTCCAATATGGCCTGATCTCATATGCCATACATTGACAACAACATTTTCATCAAAATATGATGTAATTAAAGAAAAATGAGTATTAGAAGAAATTATATTAATAACATGCAGAATAATAAAACCATTCTATACATATCCATAACCATAACACACGTCATTCAGATACAACTTAATACTACTGCCACACATGTTCAAAGTAAATCCAAATCTAAGAAGAACTACTACAGATACAAGATTTCGTCGAATGTCAGGTGCAAAGAGAACATCATGTAAGAGAAGGGTTCGACCACCATGCATATCCAACTTGCATGTGCCTATACCCTTGACTGGTACACGAGAGTTGTTTCCTACATAAAGCCATTTTGAACCTTGCAGAATTCGACGAAAATCCACAAACAAGTCACGGTCTTTGGCTACATGGTCTGTTGCCCCTGAGTCTACAGTCCACAAAGGATGAGAATCAGCAATAAAAACAGAACTGGAAACATATGAAAAATATGAAAGTTTTTCTGTAATTTGTACCTTGTGGGGCCCTTTTCATTCACGAGCATAGTGACCCTTCTTACCACAATTGAAACACTTGATCTTGGCCTTATTATGCTTCTTAGAACTAGTTTGAGAAGCCTTTCCCTTGCCACCATCCTGTTCCTTATGCTTTTTCTCTTGTTTACCCTTTGACCATAATTTGACTTACGCTTCTGGCCTTGCTCTCCATGAGAGCTTGAACCAGCCAAATGCACAACAGATTCATCTTGAGGCTTTGATGCCTCAATACGATCTTCCTTAAGTTCCAGATGCCTTGCTGCATCATTGAAAGTTATAATATTCTTATTGTGGGTCAGATTCACCTTCATGTGTTCCCATGTATGAGGAAGTGAACGAATCACTGCTAGAAGTTGTTGCTCATCAGTCAAAACATGTCCAGCATCCTTCAATTCATTAATCATATTTGACATCTCCCTGGGATGTTGCCTCATGTTATGATTAGGACGCTTCTTGTAAGTGTCAAACTTGATGGTGAGTTGTCTCAATTTTGTAACAGAAGTTCCACCGAACTTTTGCTTCAAAGCAAGCCACATCTCTTTTGCAATCTCATATTGCCTAAACTCACGCATGACATCATTTTCCATACTACTCAATAATGTAATGCGAGCAATGGAGTTCTTCTTTTTTCAGGAATCATATGCAGTTTTGTCACTAATATGCTTTTCAGTTGTACCTATTTCTGGTTCGGTTAGAATATGATCCAGAACCGTTAGAACCTCTTGTTCTTCCAGAACATATTGAATTTTCATGGCCCAAATTTCATAATTATCGCCATTTAGTTTTTCACCCTTGTTGAGTTTTGCTACAATATTCTTAGATGCAGATGCCATTTCAAAATTACTCCGTTAATCTTCGTGCGAAAGCGGATCTTGCAAGCGTAGCAGTATCACTGGTTCTGCAAGGAATCACAAACCGAAGCCGGAAGCCTTGCATTTTCCACAGTCTAAAACCTTCTTTTCTTCACAGAGTACTTTTTGGTGCTCTCTATCTTTTCTCTCTAATTTTGGCTGTCACTATTCATACGTCTTCTGATAGATATCTTTTAGAGAGATAAGACAGGATATATATAATATTAATGCACCTTATCATGAAGGGTCTGCACCCTTTCATAACGAGTCTGCACCCTTTCATAACGGGTCACTTATTGGATTCGAGTTTCCCATAATGGGTGTACCAATTAATAAATCCAACAATTCTGAATGTGAGCTGCATATTGAGAAGGTCATTGGTTTGCTAAATCATTTTTTGAAGGACATCTAATCCTAGAATGAATAACATCCAGGACAAGGGGTCCCCTTGGCGCAAACCTTTCTTGTGTGTGACAAATTCAGAGGATGTGCCATTGACTAGTACTCGAGATGAAGAGGTGTAGAGTATTAGATTGACCCAAGCAATCCATTTCGGTGGGAATTTTTGAGCTTTCATTACTAAATTTAGAAAATCCCAACTAATTGAATCAAATGCCTTCATGAAATCTATCTTGAGAAACATCCATTTTGTCCCTGAGTTTGCCATATTTTACACAATTTCCTGAGTTGCCAAGAAGTTTTTCGCAATTTGTCTGCCCTGCACAAATGTCGTTTGGTATTTGCTTATCAGGTGTGGTAGTCTACCCCTCAATCTGTTGGAGAGGATCTTGGAGATAATTTTTGGAATTGCATTTACCACACTGATCGATCTAAAATCGAAAGTCATTTCTGGTTGGTCTTTCTTTGGAGCCATGATTATGTTTGCTCTGTTGAGCCCTTTGAAATCAACTTATAGTCGGGTGAACCTAGCCACTATCTTGAGAACTGTTGGCCTGAGGATGTGCCAGTAAGCTTGTACGAACTCAGTTGGTATACCGTCAGGCCCCGAGGCTTTGTTACGTGCCAATTGTTTGACTGCCTGGTCTACCTCCTCCTCCATGATGTCATATCCAAGCTCTTGAAGGGAGGTATCCATCTCACTCTCGTCATATAGGGTGTCAGGTTTGAACTGAATAATTTGATCTGCTGTTCCCAGAGTAAGCTGCAGGTGGCTATGTAATGCCCCCTAATTTGTTCCACATCACTAAGCACCTGATTTTGCCATCTCAACGAGCATATTGTGTTTTTTCTAAATCTTGCTGATGCAAATATATGAAAAAATCGTGTGTTCTTATTTCCTTCCGATAGCCACTTACATCTAACTCGTTGCCTCCATCTGATTTCTTCATTTGTTATAAGTTCATAAGCTTTTTCCCTTATTATATTTCTTAGGCAATATTCATGTCGAGCTAGGCTTCTTCTTTCCTCAATTATGTCAAAGAAAATGATTGCTCTTTTGCAGTTATCTAGGCACGTGTTGGCATCATTAAACCTATGTTTGTGCCACTGGGCTAGAGCTCTGTGAGTTGAGAAGAGGTTTTTTTGAAAGAGTTTTTCTGGGTGTGAGTGTGAGCTATTTGTCATGCACCAATTGCTCGAGACAATGTTCCCAATCTCTTCATATCTGAGCCGGAACAGTTCTATTCTACTCTGCTTCGATCTGGTTGCTGTTTGTTTGCAGTGCAAAACCAACGGTACATGGTCCGATACTACGATTTCCCAGGCAGCGAGTTGGATGCTCGGGAATACTAAAGGCCAGTCAGGGGACATGAATACCCTGTCTATTTTTGATAGGATTGCTTGTGGTCTTTTGTTCGACCATGTGAACCGCCTGTTCTGAATTTGAACATCTATAATGCCCGCCTCTTTGATGAAATCATTAAATTTATCCATCAATCCCATTGCTCTGTAATCAACAGACTGACCACTAGCCATCTTACGAGGTTGAAGTCACCTGCTAGGATCTAAGGGTGGTCAACCTGCTTTGAGAGATCGTAAAGCTCCCTTATGAATTGGAGCTTATGTTCATCGTTGGCCGGGCTGTACATAGTTGTGATTAGCATTTTCTGGTTGGTAGATGCTTGTTTCAATAATGTTGAGCATGTGTGCTTAGTGCACCATGAGGTAATTAAGGTGTATTCTCTCTTCCAAGCAATAATACATTCCCTGAGGTGTTTATTGCATCTATGTGCACTACTTGAGGGCAGAAGTACGATGGGAGAAATTTCATGATAGCAGAAAGATTACACAAATTTAATTTGGTCTCCTACACACAACATATATCTACCCTTGAAGATCTTATCATCTCCCTTACAACCGTACATTTGCTCACATCCCCTAAACCCCGAACATTCCAACTCATTAACCTAAAGCTATCGAATTTATTCATAACAAGGTAAGAGCATCTTTGGACAGCACCCAAAAGAGTTTGGAGACTTAGTCCTCCTCAGACATCTCATCGTAAGTGAGGAGGTCAATCCGAATCCTTTCATTTATACCGGGAATTGTCATGTATCTTGGATTCTCCTGGGCCAGAGCATGACACTCACCAACTTGTGTAAAATGATTAGAGGCCCATTGAAGATTACCCTCTGCAATGATTTGAAGAACTTCCTCTACCAGTGCTCCACATCTGTCTGCAATTGCCCTATATTGGGTCGGGCCCAAGGTGACTTGGAAGAAACCTTGTGGAAGAAATCTTCTGGGTCCATAGTAGTCTGGTTTGATCTTTCCTCTGCAGGTACTACTATGTGGGCCTTTCTCTTCCTTTCATTTCGAGCAGAGCAGCGTAGGTGGACCAGAGTCTCTTCCTGCTGATTAGTGGAAAGTGCCAGCTGCAACTCTGGGGCGCCTCGAGAAGTCTGCCCTCTGTCCTCAGATGGTGTCAGCACCCCCTTTTTGCCTTTGTCCGTTTGCTTTGGGGAAGTTTCCACTTGTAGGTTTGCGGGTTGACTTTTTGCTTTTCGGTGCATCTGTCTGTGTAGCCTCTTGATGGGGAACCAGTATAGTTGGAAGTTGAGACCTTAACATCTCCCTAACCTCCGATAGGAGGTCGTCTGTAGTGGTGTGGCCAATAACTTCCAACAATGCTTTTTTTTTGCTTATGACCACCGAATCAGATTCCGGCGAATCTTTATTGGGTGTTCATCCAGGTGGGGATTGCATTGGCTGCTTGTAGTACTTCGTCGCAGCCTTAAGCACATCTGGCGGAGTGTATATTGGTACTTGGATTCATTTTATATGTGTTACATTAACTGGAATCTCCAACCCCCCCCCCAATCGCTACAATCACCTTAGGGATTCTCCTGAGGTCTGTGGTTGCCATCATCACTTGCCACTCCATCAGCTCGCCCTATGTCTGCGGTGGAATAGAGCCCAAGAAGGTTCCAATAGAAGTTATCATTTTCCTGACTTCCTTTTCTCTCCACAGATTTGGGGTGATCCCCTCCAGTTTGATGAGTACCTTGTAGCATGGTATGTTAATTGAGGAATCATCGTGAGGCGACCATTCGTTGAATGTGAGTCTGGTGTCCCACATCTCTTTGGACATCTTATGGATAGAAGTGACTGGAGATATGCCGTGTGGTAGACAAATAAGGTGTTTATCCCAAGGTAACTTTGCCACAACCACCTCATGCTGCTGAACCAAACCAGATTTGGTGGCAAGTTGTGTCACCTCTTGGAGAGTTAAACTCCATGCATGTGTCACCCGAATACATGACCACTGCATTACTCATGAGCATTTTAACCTCCTCAACGTAGCTGTCATCTCGTTCCAAGAAGCAATAGAGTTTGTCCTGTCTTCCATCAGACATCATAGCCTTCGCAACAGTCATGGAGCTCTGCATTAGGTCCTGGAAGGAGGGTTCAAGTCTCTTTAGTATCCTTGGTGATCGGCTATGCATAGAGTGAGGTGGAGGTTGGGGATTTGTATTGCACCGTGTTCCAATATGGCCATCAGCCCATCACTTCCCGCACTTAGCCAGGTTGCGGCAGGTGGCTTTTTCATGTCCTCGCCTATAGCATTTGAAGCAGTGGCCTTTCCATTATGGATAAGAGGGTGATGGAGGAAACCTTAGTTTGGATGGGTTATGGGGTGAGGTGTAATAGTAGATGCTCTGAGGAGTTTTTGGGGAGGAGGCTTGTGAGCATGGTGGAGAGTTTGGGGTTAGCTGTGAGGTTTTGGTGGTTGGGACGCTTGCTCCTCCTATGAGAGCTTGTGCGTATGAGAGAGAGGAGAACGTCTTGAAATGGTTCATGATGGCAGTGGAGATGTTGGAGTTAGGGTTGAGGTTTACGGTAAGTTGGGTAGGCGAAGCTCGTCTCCTTTTTCTCTAGACAAGTCGCCATTGTGGAGCCCATTGTCAGTACCAGAAAATCGTAATTGGTTGATAGAGTGTCTGACATCACCATATATCATCCCAAGAACTCATGGTGTGGCATGCAGACCCGGGTTAACTTCAACAAACAAAAATAGGACTTCTCCAAAACCGTAATTGACACATCAAACTTCCAAAGGCACAAGAGCCCACCAGATTTACCAACAGAAGAGATAACTTCCCAATTATCAAAGCCTAGCTTCATATTCCTTTTTTCCGACTTCTTACTATTGCACCTGGTTTTCGAGATAAAGGCAATTGATGTTCGGGTGCTGTGAAGGTATCGTTTCAGAGCTGGAATTGTGTCACGACCTCCACTTCGACAACAATTTCATGATAGGATATTCATTGGAGAACGCGGGGCGATTTCTGGCTCGCCTACCTAGCCCTTTTGGGAGATAGGTTGGTGACAGGTGCAGTAGAAGAGGAAGGTTGTGAAACATGTTCAATCACGTAAAATATTAGACCAACTTTGATAGTTTACGACTCATACAAATAAAAATTTCACATATAATTAATTAAATAACTAAGAGTAACATTAAAATAAAATAAACATACATGATGTACATATAAACTAAACCAAAATCATAAATTTTAATTTTAAAATTTATACATGTCTCCTAAAATATTTATTCAATTAATAAGACTATTTACAGTCCCACAAGAAATTATGCATTAATATATAACTTGGAACAAAGAATTAAGAGGATTAAGATAGAAAATTCATACAATAAAATTCTAATTGAGCTAAAATAAAATTACATGCATTTTATTGATTAATTCCAATTGATTTAAAATAATTCCCAAATTAATGTAGAAGTTTTAAGCTATTAAAACAACTAAATCAAATACAAAATGTGAAACTACAGTTAACAATTTCATGTAACGAGTTGCATGAACTATTTTGAGGACAAACACACTCCCCACATGAAAGGCCACACTATTTCTATAATAACTGAGCCCAAAAATACACATCAACCCCTAAACAAATTGGTAATTCGTACTCCAGTGGTATCCGACCCGTTGGGTCATCTTCACCCGTAGCAAAGATCCACCGCACACACGTTTATAGAGGAGGGTTCATGCAAGATATTCCAATGTAGAAAATAAATGAAATCATCCTTGATATTCTCAAACTGCATCGATTTCCATCCAATACCGCCCATAATATCTTCCTTTTCTCCTTCGCACTCTCGAAAAACGCCTGGTTGTCTCTCTCTCTCTCACTCCTCTTCACTATGCATTCCTCTCTCCTCTCTCTTCTTTTGAATCTCTACTTTCTCTCCTCATAATTCTTCGGTCCCCCTCTCTTTTCTTTCTTTTCTAGACCTCACTCTTTCTTCCTTTAATTTTCTCTCCATTCTTTCCCCTCTCTACATAGAACATGTAATCCTTCTCTCCTCTGCCCTTCTCCTTTCCACATACACCCTCTCATTCTCTCTCTCATGCCACCTAGCCCACTCACTCTCTCCAACCTCGAATCCCTCCCTTCTTCTCTCTTTTCTGTCAATTCTCTCTCTCTCTCTCTTTGTGCTCTGCTTGAGGACCCCTCTCTCTCTCGCTGTCCTATTGACTCTCTCTTCCTACACAACTTAGCTGTTGCATTTGTCGCGTTGTCTCTTGGCCAGAACGACCCCTGAGATGAGACCCCTCTGCTTATCCCCTGGCATACACACCACTATTCCTATTCCCCATTTCGCATATAAATGAAGGGGTTCCTCCTCTCTGCCTTCCTCTT
This sequence comes from Eleocharis quinqueflora, assembly GCA_964058865.1. Lineage (NCBI taxonomy): Eukaryota > Viridiplantae > Streptophyta > Magnoliopsida > Poales > Cyperaceae > Eleocharis > Eleocharis quinqueflora. The sequence continues at coordinate 31,609 of CAXKVX010001030.1, read as the reverse complement.
GCTCGTTGGATACTCATGCGTTGAGAATAGATAACAACTTAAACTTGTTTTATAAACTTGAAAGTGATCGAAATCGTCAAGGCAGGGAGGAAGAGAAGAAGCCCCATTAGGGTGGTGTGCCTTTGCCTCGAGACCTTTGTCACTCAGACCTTATCCCTTCACTGGTAAAAATTCTAATTGTTTTTGTTATCGATTAGTCGCTTGATTGCTTATTCTCTATGTTGCACTTGTTATGTTAGCTGGTTCTTTTTGTACTGCTTGTGGTTGCCTTTTTGTTTGATGATTGTGTAGAGGTGTTGGCACCCTTGAAATGTTGTAGGAAACCTTCCAAGCACTAGATAATGTCGATGGTGCCTGGTGTCTGTGCTTGATATGTACTATGACTTGTGACTCTACTTCCTAGCGCATACTGAACTGTAAAATGGGTTTCTGGTTCTTATGGTTGGGTTCTGGTTTTACTAGTTTGATGTTTTATTAGGGATATTGTGACTGCTATGCTTGTCTGGTTTGCTGATAACCCCTACCTGCATGTACCAGTCGATTTGTTGGTATGTACTGGTATGGAAAATACCAGTACTGACATCTCCTATGTGTCAATCTTGATTGTTTCTAGTTGTTATGTCAAGAGAGAAAGGCCCAGTGCTGAGCACTGGGTCTTGTGAGGATTCGATTAAGGATGGGCCTTAAGGCTTTTTCTGGACTTATGTATTTATAAAATAAGATGGGCATTTTTGGTCTTTCTGGTCCCTTTAAAAAATATAATTAATGTGCTGGAGTTGAGTTGGGACTGGGCCTTATTGGATCGTTGTGGGCTTTAGTGATAAATTAAGTTTAAATTAGTAGAGGCCCGACCCGATTTAGCAAAAAGGTCTATGAATTAAAATTGACCCAATAAAGGGATTGATAAAAGCGGGGGCAATTAGCGATAATCAGGTACCCACTTGGACCCTAAATAAACGAGAAATCATGGAAATATATCTCTCGAGCAAAAAAAGAAGTGATGTCGTACTATATGTATATTTTTAGTACTATTCAGATTATTTTGAGTTTCTTTAAGGACTTTAATTTAAACAATAATTTCTAACTTAGTTAGAATTCCAAAATACACTAGTTAACAATTTAACTAAAATGTTAATTTTAAACTGTGATTAACTATCTACGAAGTGTTGGCTTGGGTCCAACCTTAGAGAAAGATATAAGCTCAAAGGTTGGACCTAAATTCGCACTGAGTAATTTTATAATTACTCATGTTTTCATGGTGGTTATGGGTTCTATGTGAGGAGCATTGGAGCTTTTCACGAGGGAGCCTTAGGATTAGGGGTGCAAGAAATATCCGTAACTTGTGGCTCGCCCGTATTCAACTCGTCAAAAGCTCATTGTGAACTCGTTCATTACCAGCTCTGTCCAGCTCGACTCGTTAACGAAGCACACATGTTATATAATAGTTATTTGATAGATATTAGTATCTAACTTCAGTAGTTAAGTGCAAGTTGCACAATATTAATTAACATATAGTCTAGGGGTGCTAAAAATATTCGTATCTCGTGCTCGTTCGTGTTCGACTCGTAAAAACTCGTTATGAATTGTTTATTACCAGCTCGTTATGAACTCGTTCTTTACCAGGTTGTTCGTCAAGTTAATGAGCTGATCTTGAACTTGGCTTGGCTCATTCATGTTCAACTTGTTTGCACCACAACCCAAGATGAAGATCACAGGCATTCATTTTGATTTTCTTTTTAGTTTTATTTTCTCAAGTTTCTTGTTAGGAGATAGACAAATGGTCTTCGATGTATCAGCGGAATCTCTTTTTATTTATTTATTTCCCGCTTTTGCTACTCTGATATACTTTTGAAACATGAACATGAAACATTTGTGATCAATAAAATTTATACTTTTGTATGTATTGTGTCACTGATCTGTTTACCATTATTGTTTATTTTATTATTTTTTAAGCTTTTTGTGTTCATGTCATCGTTGCACAGTAGGAGAGACCATCACACACGAACTGTTCATTATTTTTGAGGTGTGACAAAGGTCATGAGGTATTGAGGCGGCAACATGTGTTGGTGAAGCAAAATAAGCTGATAGTGCAACATTGGTTGGGAAGTGGCTTGGTGAGACAATAAGACTTGCTGCAGCTGCTGCAATAGAAGTAGTACTAATTATCTTAGCAGCAATGGGGTTGGCATGTATGGGATTTGGCTTGGTGTAGAGGGAATCAGAGGCCCTAAAAGTCATATGGGGGTGTAATGTGATGGTGTGCAGCTATTGAAGAGGTTGCATGGCGGGTAGGAATATTAGGGATGACATCAGGTTGACGTGTGTAACAGAGGGGCACAAAGTTGAGGCCCGTGTTATAGTTTGAGGAGCTATTAGCATCTGAATAGTGCAAATGAGTGTTTGAGTGATTGGTTGGCAAGAAATTTGTGCCAGGAAGAGGTACCAAGCTGGATTGGTTGATCCACTAGCCTTTATGAGCATTCAAGAGAAGCTCAACCTCAGGCCTACCACTATACCCCTCGCTATTCGCCATCTTTAGGGCTCTAGTATAAGTTGGATAGGTGACCAGATCATTACCAAGGTGAACACAATAATAACATGCTCGTTGAATGCCTCCATATAACAGATAACTAGTTAGGGTCTCTTGGATAGGATAGGTAATCTTCATTCTGAAGTAGCAAGGCCTTGAGTTAAGGCTTGGCGGACATCTGAGGCAGGAGAACCAAGGGAGGCTGCAATGTACTGAAGCCCTTGATGTTAATAGCGTCAGAATAGAGGTTGTGAATTGGGTCCAGATATCGATATGTTGTGCGAAGTCAGGATGCAAGTTAACATGAGACCAACTCTGCGAATAGCTACAGCATATGCGCAATAACACCATGGCTCTTTGTACATCACATCATTGAGTTCATTGTCAGAAACGAATTGAACAAGAAAGGTATTATGACCTACTAGTGAGAAAGATGTATTAGGATGCACACCCTACATTCTTATCATGGCTGCAGCAAATTGGGGCTCAAAGACATTCATGTCTATGACAACTCGTGTCAATAGAGACAAATTACAGTTGATCGTTGGTGTTGAATGAGGAGGCAGAACAAGCGACTGATCTGCAGTTCCAGTTGAAGTCAGGGAGGAGAGCAACTGCATGAACTCATTATGGTGATGAGACATTAGAAAGGCAGGGTGAGGACCAAGGATGTTGAGAGAGCTGTATAAGTGAAAGAGGCTTTATCCGTATTTGGTTGTAAATGCTGGGCTTGCTGGTGATTTAAGAGAACAGAATTTGTGGATGTACTGTTGGTAGGTGGGTTGCCAGTAAAAGCATTGGCCTATGAGTGAAAACAACTGGCCTTATTAGAGTCATAATAAGACTCATTAATGGGGATGGTACTGTTGGAATTGAGACGTCAATTCCAATAGATTAAGTTTAGACTACGTGTTATATGATTACAAACATGTCATGTACTGTCACTAATGTTACAAGAATAACATGTGAAAATGCCGTTAAATGTGATTAATTAATATTCAAGGCATTATACGTATTTCACCAAGATTTTGGTCACGAATGCATATAGAACTTAACTAAATTGATTATAATTATTGATGGACCGATTATGACCAATTAATGTATATATGAGTCTTAGTGTAAAGTCAAAAATATTATTTGGGCCAAATCCAACTTGTTTTGGATCAAAACCCAAGCAAAACAACACAAAAGAAGATCTATTGCGGCTGCAATAAGATTCATTGCGGCCGCAATACAGTAGGAGAAGATGGCAATAAATCTGCCATGATTGTTAGTTAAGTGACCTAGAGGATCAATCATTTGTGATGGTACTTTTATTTAGTTTTATGTATTGGATGATTTATATCATTTTGTTTCTTGAGTTTTATATATTTCATAGATTATTTGAGTTGAGGACTTGGATTGTGGAACTCTATGATTGATTATTAAACTCTTAATAGTCTCTAGTCTTATATCATTAGCATGAAACACTGAATGATTATATATAGACTAGTATGTGGATTAATGCGTGATCATGTTTCACAGATCATTGATACGAGGTATTTGTTTAATCACATAAATATACATGTACGGGATACGTGATATTGAACATGACCCACCTTGACTTGCTGTAGAGATTGTGTTTGTGTCATCAGCAAAGTCACAAATTAGTATTGATTCTATTATCTAAGATATCATAATTTTAAATAATTAATGTATATTTTGTGTGATTATCAAACGCTGCTTTTAACCGAGAGCTATAAAGATAATTTTCGGATATACATGAATAATGCTAGAAGTTATGAATAGTCAATAGGATATATTTGTCCGTCTCATTTCATATGAGATTAGTGATATCTCTGGGCCCCTTGATGCAGTGATAATTATTATGCATGCATTTGTGATCATGAAATGATACAAATAATAATTATGCACTGAAGATCAAGAAAATAATTAATGGTCAAGGATGACACGTTCCTACGCTTGACATTAATCAATGGATATTACGTGACAATGGAATCAATACGAAAGAATAAAGGATCACAATTTGTCTATGTTTGATCGGACGATCATAATGCATTGCTAGATGTCAATTATGACTTATAAATTAATTTGTATTAATTTATTACTGATCATGATATAGATCCTACTTGATCGCTCTATTTGACAAGTTGAAGCATGAAACAATTAATTGATTATGTGGGGCATGATTAATTATATTTGAATTGGATCAATTTGAGCGAGACTCAAATTATGAATGAGACGTACTTGGGCTCAAGGTGAGCTCAAGCCCATAAAGCATAATATTATTCTTTGGCTCATCTTTGTGTTCAAGAATTGAAGTTAAAATAACTTCTATTTTTGCCTGAACAATTTCATGCATTAACCTCCTTATTAGTTAGGCTTAATGCTTTGTTATTAATAGAGAGTTATAAATATGCATGGTGGCTCTCTCTCTCATCCATATATATATATACGTAAATATATATAAATTTTTTCTGTTTTTAAATAAAAAAGTGAAAAAAGCCTCCCTGGACGTGTGAGAATAAGGGAGAGAGGGTTTCATTTTTTTGGGGGTTTTCTGAGAGCAACGGAAAAAGCAAAAGAAAAAATCCAATTCAAAAGGAATATCAATCTCTCTTGTTGAGATACAAAGAGATTAGATATTTTTGTTATATAGAAGGTCTAGCGATCTTGCTTCGACTCGTCAAGAATTGCACATGGTAGAGGCTTCACGCTTGGAAAAATTTCGTGAGACGAGACGAGAACCGACATCCTTGCCGTTGATTCGCGAGCAATCTCTACGCAAAGGAAGTCGTCGCGCTTGGTTTCGATACCAAGTAAGGTATTAAATTCACAAACTCGTAGTTAGATTCAAATTTTATACATATGATCCTTGAGATTTAAATTGGGTTGCATGAAATTTTTAAAATTCTGCATATCATGCACGCAACAAAACCCTACAATTTTGGCATAATTTATTGCGGCCGCAATGGGCAAGAGACTTGGCAGGAAATTGCCAGGTCTGGAATTGTCAAGTCTATTGCGACCGCAATGGAATTTATTGTGGCCACCAGAGACCTGATGTAAGGTATGTTTGACTGCCTAGATCTCCTGGTATCTTTCTGATTGGATAATATAACTTTTGTACCAAAATTTACGGATGTATTTACAGCAGTGAATACTAGAATTTGAAAAAAATTAGAGATAATGTAATTACAAATATTTGATGAATATTTGATAATTAATTCGGCATCTTTCCGAGATACACTTAGACTCCTATAAAAGGTCTCGGGTCTCCAAGCGTTAAGGGGTAACGAGAACATAATTTTTTTTGAGATTAGGGCACATGTGTTGTGCATAACTACTAATACTCTACTCCATTAAGAGTTCATACTCTATCGAGGCATTCATGCTCGTCTGGAGAAAGGATAGCACCCTCGAATCGCTTGGAAGGATCGGTCGGGAAAAAGACGTTACGAAGAACTTCCATTGAATCGGGACATCTCAATCGTCGATTGGATTAAAGACCGGAGATGACTGGTGGAGATGGAAAATAAGTAAAATGCTTCTGCACTCATTGTTATTTCATTCATGTCGCAACAGATTCTTGATTGTATTAATAATTGCAATTATTTTAGATTAGGGAATAGTTACTTGTTTGATACTATAATTGAATTGCACCAATTGATTAAATCTCAACAAGTGATATCAGAGCCTCTCGTTGCGCATGTTTGAGATATTCTTTTTACTGGAATTTATCGATTTTAATTATTACATTTTTTGGTTGATTTTCTCTTGAATTTGTGAATAATTGGTTCTTTAGAGCATTAATTAAACTTTAATTTAAATTTTATCAAATTTCTTCGCTTTTTATGCGAATTTGAAATTGATATTTTTCAAATTTTATGTTTATTAATATTTGGAACAATTATTTGACAATTAAAGTTGTTTTTGGAGAAATAAATGCAATAATTGTTAGTTTGTAATAATCTAGAAGTCAATAATACGATAAATTATCATAAAGCTTTGTTCATGAATTGAGTGATTAATTAAACTGTCATTTTTTTACCTTGAGTATTATTGAATTTATGAATCATTCCTTTATCTGACTTGAGTCAATAACTGGAATTGTGAAACTTCATAATACAGATGATATATACTCTTAAAAGTCTCTAACCAAGGTAATTAGCAGGAACACTAATTTACCGTTACAAGGTTAGAATGTGGATTAAAATATGGTTAAGTTTTACAAACCATAGACATGAGATGTCGTTTTAATCACATGAATACATGTTAGAGGAACATGGTATTTGACAGACCTCGAATGAAACATTAAATGGAATTGTGTACGTGTCATTAATGTTTTCATTCAGTGTTAAGTTCTAAAGTATGAGGTATTCATCTCTCCTACTAAGAGATGTATATGTGTGATTGTTATCTAACGCTGTCGGTAAAATGCAGTCATAACGATAGCTTTTCGGTATACATAGCTTAGTTGAGGTAGTGATGGTTTACTGAAAGTACTATTGTCCCTCGTATCTTGATACGAGTTACAGTATCACTGGGCCCCTTGATAGAGTAAGATTATCTGCATGCGGTATAATTACAAGAGTAATTATATTTGATAAGTCTGCTCAAGATCGACAAAAGATTAAGTTTGCAAGGATGACACACACCTGCCTTGAAACTAATCTGATACTGTGAGACGAAAGAATTAACACGACTAAAATGTTTAGTGGATCGTGATATTTCATAAGTACAACATCGTCTGTGTAATTGGATGGTCATAGCGCAGATGTCAGATGCCTCCTATGATTATAGAAATTAAAATGGTTTTAATTCTATTTACCAACATAACGCAGATCCTATTAGGTCACACCGTATAGGAGCTAATCAGAGAATCTTAATGATTAATTATAAATAGGTTATAATTAATATTAAGATGGTTATAATTAATTATATATGATATGATTAAATTATATATGTCATATAAGATGACAAGCAAAAACAACGGTTGAATTTATAAACGTATACGATACGTTGTATAAAATCATACCGCAACCAAACAAATGCCAAACCCTGAGAAATATAATTGTTGAGAACAATTATATGTTTATGAATATTTATATATATTTGATTTAGATTTTAATTATTGATTATGGTTTTGAATTTGGGATGAAAGTCATTTATCAAATTAAAACCTTAATTAAAATTAATTAAAATCTTAATTAAAAATAAATAAATAAATAAATAAATAAAAAAAATATGGTCGGCATGCCTACTTGTGGCATGAAAATATCAAAGTGTTGATATATATGAAATGTCATCAAACTTATCCATAAGGGGTATTTTTGTCCTTTCACATTTTTTAAGGGTAATTTTGGTAATTTGGCACCTCCTCATTTTACTATAAATAGAGGGGTAGAGGGAGAGAGAAAGAGACACCAAAAATCAATTCGTACTCGTTAACTCGGATTCGTATCGATAAATATACTTTCTCTCTTTCTCGTATACGGTTGTTTACGGGATTCGGAAAATAGTATTTTTGTGTTAGAGCGGTATTCCATATTTTGGATAATTGCGATTCACGAAGATATTTTATTTAGTCCGTATCTCGGTGAATAGTGTGTTTGCGGGAAATCGCGGCTTTCGGTATTTCTGGCAGAAGAAGTGAGCCGCTCTCTGGTCGTCCTGGTGGACATCTGATAGAGGTATCAGATGTCTGATACTCCGGGGAGAAGAGCGTCTGTGATTCGGTCTTTCCGCTGCTTAGGCCAATTGACGGGTTTTGAACTGTTCGTAACCCAACAGTGGTATCAGAGCACCGGGCTCTCCCGCTAATTGATTTTCTAAAAGTTATAACTTATGCAAATTAGGTGCATATACCGCACATCGGTTTAATTCTTTGAATTGCAGCTTAAGTCCAAAACCGAAATGAAATGAGATTTCCTCGGTTCGGTTTTACCGACTGAGAAAGTTAAATGTGATTTAAGCTTTCTGTATGTTTTATTTAAGTTTTCGTTTTATAACACTTTCAACCGCGTTTGAGTATATCTAAGAATGTGATGAAGCAATAGAGTACCCAAAGTAAGAACTGTTAATCTCCACCCGTAAGAGATAAAGGTTATGACATGAGAGGTGTCTTAGGACTCTTTCGTCTGATCTCTTTTATGTGTCCTGATTAGTTGGCCCAAACGGGGACTTTATCACGTTACCAAATTACTCAGATGATTTTGAAATGGCAAAATGTAACTCTTTCGCATTTCGAAAACCTTCGAATAAGTAAAGTAAATTGAGGAGTGTGATGAAGCAATAAAGTACTCAAAGTAAGAGCTGTTGCGTGTACGATGAGAAAGAAGGTTATGTCTAGGAAAGATTAGAACTAATAAGGTCCCCGGTGACCCTGATCTTTCCTGGGAGCCCCTTTCCATAATACGACATCAGGCCCAAATGGGGACTTTGTCACATTACTAATTGCTTTATGGACTGGAAAGAATATCTGTTTGCAAAATCATATAAATTGTTTATGTGCTTTTAAATGGTATAAAAGAGAACTGAGCATTGCTGCGAGATAAAAAATTAGAAACTGATAAATGATTTACCGGACCAAGTATATACGTAAATTGAGATTTACCGAGATATTACGAATTGTATAAATGAGATTTATCACTTTCAAGGAAACGTGAAAGAGCGTGATGTCAAAGATAGATTTGTGAAGGAACTCACGATGATCTTTCTGGCAGACGGTTTTTCACGTATCCGTAAGAGTGTCTTACAATTAGTTTAAAGAACTAACTGCTTAACAAACGTAAGCTAATGAAAAAGGTTTTGATGTTAGAGATAAACGGAAGGTGGACACCCTTTGTGGTTTATCTGACATACCTTTTTAGTGAAGCTTGCACCGTTAAACAGAAAAACAAACGTAAGCTTACGAAAGAGGTTTTGATGTTAGAGATAAACGGAAGGTGGACACCCTTTGTGGTTTATCTGACATACCTTTTTAGTGAAGCTTGCACCGTTAAGCATATGAAAGAGGTTCTGATGCCAAAGATAAACTGGAGGTGGATCCCCTCGGTCGTTTATCTGACATACCTTTTTAGAATGCTTGCGATTTTTATATATATAAAAACAAACCCACACGAATTAAATAGTATGTCCTTCCTACTCTATCCTTCTCACACTATTGTTCATCGGTTGACGGTTCTCTACTCAGTAGGCGTCGCCTTTTACCTTTGGTGGTCAAGGGTTATGTAAGACATAACGAACCAAGTAGAGTGAGGTTACTTACCAATGATTTCCAAAAACGTTTTGGGCTTGGGGCAAAGTCTTCGTTAAAAACATACGATGTTTTAACGAAACCAAGAATCGCAAAGAGTTGTGATTAGCAAGATGGCTTACCTAAAATAAGTAATAGCCGGGTTATGCGTAACAACTGACTCTTATATTAGTGAAAATAGGGATCTTGGTCCTACTGCAAAAGGGAATAGAACAAATTTGCAGTGGGAGTTTTATTATTTAAATAGAACATAACATGAACAAAGCTAAAATCTTTACTTTTTACGTTGTAGAAATATGGCTAAAGAATCGTCATTCTCACTACGTTCCCTGCTCGAGAAACAAACTCTGAAGGTGGACGAATCAAATTTTACTGATTGGTTCCGTGCCATCACCATCGTACTAAGACGCGAGAAAAAGGATTATGTTCTGAACAAACCAATCCCTGCTGGGCCTGCTGGAGGCGAAACAGATCAGATCGCTTTGTACAACAAGCACAAAGATGATGAGCTTGATGTACAAAGTCTCCTGGTAGGAATTATGGTTCCTGAATTGCAGCGTCGATTCATGGACACTAAGACCTACGAGATGTGCGAGCAGCTCAAGAACATGTTTCAAGAGCAGGCTCGTGCGGAGAAATATAAAGTGGTCACATCCCTACTTAATCATAAGTTAAATGAAGGTGGTTCTATCAGCTCTCACATGCTTCGTATGACAAGCGATGTTGAGCAGCTGTAGAAAATGAACGCTCCGTTGGAATTAGATTTTGCAACGGACGTTATCCTTCATTCCCTCCCTTCTAGCTTTTCGAATTTCATAATGAACTATCTTATGCTGGGAATGGAGAAGAGTCTGCAAGAGTTGCAGGGGATGTTGAGGATCGCAGACGATGACATAAAGAAGAATACATCTGTCCTCATGATCCGGGCTGGTCAAAGAAAGGTGAAGAAATCACCGAAGAAAGTGGCCTCGAAGTACAAGGGCAAAGGGAAAAAGATTGCTAAACCCAATCCTCCCAAGGTAAAGGTATCGGATGCCTCTGACTGCTTTTACTGCAAAGTAAAGGGTCTTTGGAAAAGAAACTGCTCGAAGTATCCGGCGGACGTGAAGTCTGGAAATGTTTCCAAAGCTTCATCCTCAGGTATAATTGTTGTTGAAATTAACGTTACTACCTTTATTAATGATTGGGTATTAGATACTAGATCATGTGCTCATACTTGTTCAAATGTGCATGCACTAAAGAATAGGAGGAAATTACGTAACAAGGAAGTACAACTCCAAGTTGGAAACGGAGCAAAGGTTGCAGCCGTAACCGTTGGAAATATAGAGTTGTATTTGCCTAGCGGGCTTGTATTGGAACTAGAAAATGTTTATTTTGTTCCTAGCATTTCCAAGAACATCATTTCGATCTCATGTTTAAAGACGAATGGGTTCTCTTTTGTAATAGAGAAAAATAGTTGCTCAATATATAAAAGAAAGTTATATTATGGATCCTCTTGTATGATGAATGGTCTGTATATATTGCAATTGGAAAAACCCGTGTTCAACATAACTAATAAACGACTCAAAGCGTCTCATGAAAGCACAACTTACATGTGGCATTGTCGCCTTGGTCATATAAACGAGAAACGCATCGAGAAGTTGCATAAAGATGGACTTCTTGGAAATTTTGATCTTGAATCAATTAACACGTGCGAATCTTGTTTACGTGGAAAAATGACCAAAACGCCTTTCTCCAAAAAGGGCGAAAGGGCAAGTGACTTACTAAGACTCGTACATACTGATGTATGCGGAGACCTATGAGTACTTGTACAAGAAATGGTTATTCGTACTTTATCACGTTTACTGATGATTACAGTAGATATGGTTATGTCTACTTGATGAGACATAAGTCCGAATCCTTTGAAAAGTTCAAGGAATTCCAGGCTGAAGTAGAAAATCAATTAAACAAGAGTATTAAAGCCTTACGATCTGATCGTGGAGGCGAATACTTGAGTCATGAGTTTATAACATACTTAAAACAATGTGGAATAGTTTCACAACTCACTCCTCCAGGAACACCACAATGGAATGGTGTTTCTGAGAGACGAAATCGAACCCTGCTAGACATGGTCCGATCTATGATGAGTAATGCCACTCTTCCGAAATCTTTTTGGGGGTACGCACTAGAAACTGCAGCATGAACGATAAATATGGTCCCGTCTAAGTCAGTAGAAAAGACTCCATACGAGTTATGATTTGGGAAAGCCCCAAATATGTCTTATTTTAAAATATGGGGTTGCGAAGTATTTGTCAAACGTCCGACGTCTGGCAAACTTGATCCCAAGTCTGACAAATGCTTTTTCGTAGGATATCCTAAGGAAATGAAAGGATATTACTTCTATCACCAGGCCGAGAACAAAATAGTTGTTGCTCGTATTGGTGTATTTTTGGAGAAACAGTTTCTCGCAAAAGGAAGTAGTGGGAGTAATGTAATACTTGAAGAAATTCGAGATACATCACACAATACAATATCTGAACGAGATCAGATTAATCCACCACTTGATACTTCGGTTGAAGAGCATCTGGAAGAATCAAATCCACAAGTAGTTGTGGAGGAGGTTCTAGTCCCGAGCTCAAGTACTTCAACGCAAGTTGAAGTAGAACCAAATCCGCAAATAGTTGCAGATCAAGTTCAACAAACTGAAGGTCAAGTGCTACGTAGGTCTGCAAGGACAGTCCGAGCACCCGAGAGGTACTTGGGACTACACGAGGTCTCAGTATATGATACTGAAGATCCTATGACCTATGCGGAAGCAATAGATAGGCCCGACTCTGATAAATGGCTAGAGGCCATGGAATCTGAAATACAGTCCATGTATGACAACACGGTGTGGAACCTAGTTGTGCCATTTGATGGGGTAAAACCCATAGCAAACAAATGGATTTTTAAAAGAAAAACAAACATGGATGGTAAGTTGACTGTATACAAAGCACGGCTGGTAGCGAAAGGTTTCAAACAAATTCAAGGAGTTGATTATGACGAAACTTTTTCGCCCGTGGCCATGTTTAAGTCAATTCGGATACTCTTAGCAATTGCCGCATTTCATGATTATGAAATATGGCAGATGGATGTCAAAACCGCCTTCTTAAATGGAAATTTAGAAGAGGATGTGTATATGACACAACCTGAGGGTTTTGAGGATTCAAAGAACGCTGGGAAGATATGCAAGCTTCGTAAATTAATTTATGGATTGAAGCAAGCATCACGGAGTTGGAATCTTCGGTTTGACGAAGAAATCAAAAAGTTTGACTTCGTCAGATGCGAAGAAGAACCATGTGTGTACAGAAAAACTAGTGGGAGTGCCATCGCCTTTTTAATCTTATATGTAGATGACATACTCCTAATGGGAAATGATATTCCTATGTTGCAAAAGGCTAAGTCTTCATTAAAGAAAGTGTTCTCAATGAAGGACTTAGGCGAGGCTGTCTATATACTAGGCATAAAGATCTATCGTGATAGATCGAAAAGACTTATAGGATTAAGTCAAAGCACGTACATTGACAAAGTGCTAAATAGGTTTAGCATGCAGGATTCTAAGAAAGGATTCCTACCAATTAATCATGGTGCGCAACTTAGCAAGACTCAGTGTCCTTCGACAACTGATGAGCGAAGCATAATGAGTAGAGTGCCATACGCTTCGGCTATAGGCTCTATCATGTACGCCATGTTGTGCACTCGTCCTGATGTCTCGTACGCTTTAAGTGTGACGAGTAGATATCAGGCTAATCCAGGCATGGAGCACTGGAATGCTGCAAAGAATATCCTTAAGTACTTAAGAAGAACTAAGGATATGTTTCTCGTCTATGGTGGTGACTCCGAGCTCGTGATAAACGGTTACACAGATGCAAGTTTCCAAACTGATCGAGATGATTCGAGATCACAGTCCGGGTAAGTGTTCATACTCAACGGAGGAGCTGTGAGCTGGAAGAGCTCAAAGCAGGAGACTACAGCAGACTCAACAACCGAAGCTGAGTACATAGCTGCATCCAAAGCAGCAAAAGAAGGGTTCTGGATCAAGAAGTTCCTTAGCGAACTTGGAGTGGTTCCCAGTGCTCAAGGACCTGTGGACCTCTATTGTGATAACAATGGAGCTATAGCTCAGGCCAAAGAACCGAGATCGCACTCGAGATCGAAGCATGTTTTACGACGTTATCACCTGATACGAGAAATCGTAAATAGAGGTGATGTAAAGATATGTAGAGTTGACACATCCAGCAACACAGCTGATCCACTCACGAAACCTCTTCCTCAAGCCAAGCACCAGTTGCATACAGCTTCTATGGGTCTGAGACACATAGGAGATTGGTTATGAGTTTTTCTTTATATCTATGAGATTTTTTGAAATTTAGAGATTCGTGTAACTAGAGCCTACGATGATTGGCTTCTAGTTTAAGTGAGAGATTGTTAGTTTGTAATAATCTAGAAGTCAATAATACGATAAATTATCATAAAGCTTTGTTCATGAATTAAGTGATTAATTAAACTGTCATTTTGTTACCTTGAGTATTATTGAATTTATGAATCATTCCTTTATCTGACTTGAGTCAATAACTGGAATTGTGAAACTTCATAATACAGATGATATATACTCTTAAAAGTCTCTAACCAAGGTAATTAGCAGGAACACTAATTTACCGTTACAAGGTTAGAATGTGGATTAAAAGATGGTTAAGTTTTACAAACCATAGACATGAGATGTCGTTTTAATCACATGAATACATGTTAGAGGAACATGATATTTGACAGACCTCGAATGAAACATTAAATGGAATTGTGTACGTGTCATTAATGTTTTCATTCAGTGTTAAGTTCTAAAGTATGAGGTATTCATCTCTCCTACTAAGAGATGTATATGTGTGATTGTTATCTAACGCTGTCGGTAAAATGCAGTCATAACGATAGCTTTTCGGTATACATAGCTTAGTTGAGGTAGTGATGGTTTACTGAAAGTACTATTGTCCCTCGTATCTTGATACGAGTTACAGTATCACTGGGCCCCTTGATAGAGTAAGATTATCTGCATGCGGTATAATTACAAGAGTAATTATATTTGATAAGTCTGCTCAAGATCGACAAAAGATTAAGTTTGCAAGGATGACACACACCTGCCTTGAAACTAATCTGATACTGTGAGACGAAAGAATTAACACGACTAAAATGTTTAGTGGATCGTGATATTTCATAAGTACAACATCGTCTGTGTAATTGGATGGTCATAGCGCAGATGTCAGATGCCTCCTATGATTATAGAAATTAAAATGGTTTTAATTCTATTTACCAACATAACGCAGATCCTATTAGGTCACACCGTATAGGAGCTAATCAGAGAATCTTAATGATTAATTATAAATAGGTTATAATTAATATTAAGATGGTTATAATTAATTATATATGATATGATTAAATTATATATGTCATATAAGATGACAAGCAAAAACAACGGTTGAATTTATAAACGTATACGATACGTTGTATAAAATCATACCGCAACCAAACAAATGCCAAACCCTGAGAAATATAATTGTTGAGAACAATTATATGTTTATGAATATTTATATATATTTGATTTAGATTTTAATTATTGATTATGGTTTTGAATTTGGGATGAAAGTCATTTATCAAATTAAAACCTTAATTAAAATTAATTAAAATCTTAATTAAAAATAAATAAATAAATAAATAAATAAAAAAAATATGGTCGGCATGCCTACTTGTGGCATGAAAATATCAAAGTGTTGATATATATGAAATGTCATCAAACTTATCCATAAGGGGTATTTTTGTCCTTTCACATTTTTTAAGGGTAATTTTGGTAATTTGGCACCTCCTCATTTTACTATAAATAGAGGGGTAGAGGGAGAGAGAAAGAGACACCAAAAATCAATTCGTACTCGTTAACTCGGATTCGTATCGATAAATATACTTTCTCTCTTTCTCGTATACGGTTGTTTATGAGATTCGGAAATAGTATTTTTGTGTTAGAGCGGTATTCCATATTTTGGATAACTACGATTCACGAAGATATTTTATTTAGTCCGTATCTCGGTGAATAGTGTTTTTGCGGGAAATCGCGGCTTTCGGTATTTCTGGCAGAAGAAGTGCGCCGCTCTCTGGTCGTCCTGGTGGACATCTGATAGAGGTATCAGACGTCTGATACTCCGGGGAGAAGAGCGTCTGTGATTCGGTCTTCCGAGTCTTCTGCGGTCCAATTCGAATTTGGATCAAGGTATTAATGTTATATTAATCTATTTAATTTGTAAGTAGATTAAAGTTTTAGAATTCAATTAAGGAGTAGATCCGTTTAAGGATTAAGTAGGGTTTTGATGTTAGGGATAAACGGGAGGTGGACACCCTCTGTGGTTTATCCGACATACCCCGCTTAATCCTCGGCTTAAGTCAGACGTAAAATTTTTGTTTTACGGTCTTTCCGCTGCTTAAGCCAATTGACGGGTTTTGAACTGTTCGTTACCCAACAATAATTTTGGTCAAAATTTCGAAATGGTTTATCCATAAAAGTTTGATTTCCAAAACAAGGCATTTTGTGCTAAATCAAGGTCAATTGCGGCCGCAAGAAATGATATTGTGGCTGCAATCCTTGTTAGGTATGTCTCTGTTTTGGAAAATCAGGAAATTCCAAGTCCGAGGCTCATTGCGACCGCAAGAAATGATATTGCGGCCGCAAGATAGAGGAATTTTAGTACTGTTGTGGGGAAAATGAAAATTGAACTGACAGGATTGATTGCGGTCGCAATTAACTTGCTTGCGATCACAATGTCTCTGGGTTGCTGGATGCCTGAAAATTGAACTGACAGGTGTTATTGCGGCCGCAACCTAGGGTGATTGTGACCACAACAGAGCATAATTGCTGTTATTTTCTGGAAATTCCAGAGAATGAAAATTGAATTGACAGGAACTATTGCGACCGTAATTAATTTGCCTGCGGTCGCAATGACTCTAGAAATTGGCACAAATAATTGAATTGACAGGTTAATTGTGCCATTTTTCTAAAAATTTAATTTTTTGTTAATTAGGAGTAGTGTAAATTAATTGTAATTTAGAATATCTATATATAATTACAATTAATTTTGCTACAAAATTAATACTATTTTTAATCTTAATATATATAATTTAGCTATATATCTATAATTAGTATAAAAGCTAATAAAAGCCAAGATAAAATTGCTGAATTCAAAAAGATTTTGATTGAGATTAAAATATGGTATTAAAAAAATATTTAGTAATTCTTTAAATACTAAATATATTTAAAAGTCTATGTTTTGCAAAATATATATATGTATATTTTAATAACAAATGGAAAAATTAGAAGATTCTAATATAAAGCCCATATTTAGTTGATAATACAACATATATATATTATGGACGAGTAGTTCCCTTTTAAGATACGTCTATTGTAGACTTTTACACTAATTTAATCTATTTGAAGGCAATTAGAAATACATGTCGCATCTTGTTAATGATCGCGTTTGCTTTCCAACACCATCGCTAAAGTAACAAGTAAGATGCCCCATGAAAGTTAAAAGGACGTGCTTTAGCAACAAATTGTTAATTGCTCCTTTTGGAGGATTAACACATTAAGTAGTTGTTAATACACATAAAGTAATGTACATAAAGAAAAGTAATGAGAAGCTACGTGCTGGGGATGTCTAGAAAAGCATTTGAGACTTGGTACTTAAGTAGTTCGCTTGTGACTGGCTCGGTCACTGGTACGTAGGTATGCCAATCAGACCCATCGACAAGTGCGGCAAAATGTCTCATTTGTACTTATGCATAACACCACGATATCTAAAAGTATTGACTGCCCCTTCGGGGCCTCATGCTGGATAATATCGTTGGTTAAAATGAAATTAATGGAGTCATTTAGAGTTCTTTTTGTTCAAGGCCTTTGAATAGATTTGTAAATTATGATTAAGGAACGTGACGCATAAACTGATATTTCTCTTGTTTTCTAAAATTTTTCAGACAATTTTCCTCCCTCCTTTAGTCAATTCAGTATAATTTATAACTGTCTGAAGGAAAATGGACAGTGGCTGAGCTTGAAGCTTAGCTGGTATAAAAAAAAGTAGGAACCAACTTTTTTTAATTCAAGTTATTAAAAGAAAATGGATGCATTAGTTTCAAAAAGTATCAGTCTCTTCAGTCAATTCTGATTCGTCCGTTTTAATCGAACGGTCAAAGTTCCAAAAATAGAACTACTTTTCGTGAGCATAATAGCATATTCGGACCCCCGAGACTGAGCCTTGCTTCCTTTTCTACGAGAACCCAGCTTTTACATCAACTTCTACAAACCGCTCATCTCGCACTCGCCACATCCTCAGATTTTGCCCCGTCGGGATTTCATTTCCATAGAAAATAGAAATCTACAAGCACTGTTCATCAGAAAGAAAAATATATATAAAAATAATAAAAAGGGAATAAGTGCGCTTAGGAGGCCCACCTTCTTCCGGCCTGTAATTCCAGTCCTTGGACATTAATCAATGCCAGCCCAAGGTAATACCTTCTCTTTTTATAAATATAATTATACATCTCCCCTCGCTTCAGAGTTCCAACTGTACCAAATTGAAGGCCTTTCAAGGTACCACTCTGAATATCTTTCTCGTTTCTTTGTTATTCTTGTTTTTTAGAGAAAGAACTACTATCATTGTAATCCTCTTTTTAGTTACTTTCAGCTGTTATGACTTGTTTGTACCAAATACAAGAACACAGCACATCAACTGTTTGACAAAATGATTCTTTGAAGGGATCAAACAGTTCAATTGAAGTATCAAGATGTCTGGCATGGATGGATTAAATGCGCTTCCCGACGAAGTACTTCATCTTATCCTGTCTTACCTGCCTACAAAGGAAGCAGTACGAGCCCAACTGATTTCCAAACGATGGAAGAACATGTGGGCCTATCTCCCCGTTCTTGACTTTGACTTTGCGGACTTTTGGTCGGAGGATATCTTTATCCGTGGTGGACAAACTTATGTAAAAGAACATTCAGACTGCCATGAAAAATTTGTGAGGGCCATTGATGCTGTGTTAGCCTCAAGGCAAATTCAAAAGATAGATAGGTTTAGGTTGGTTTGGGAGTACCAGGTTAAGACTTACAGCTATGATCATCATCCTGTGAGAAGATGGATTCTTCTCGTTCTACAGCAAAGCCCTAAGGTGCTCTCCATATACGTGCAACCTTGTGATGTCAGAGTATATGTGCCTGATGAGGCTTTTATATGCACATCTCTGGAGGAGGTGAAGCTTCAAGTTGATAATATTGTATGGCCTGAAGTTCTAGAACCAGCACCTGTCAATCTCCCAAGTCTGAGAAGATTGAACCTAGGTTATTATACCATCAAAGGTGATTTCATGAATACACTTCTACTTGGCTGCCCCAATCTTGAAGAGTTGGAGCTGTACGCTTGCCGACTGAACCTTTCCAAGATTTCTTGTGACAGCCTTAAGTGTTTAGTAATTGATGGCTGCTGTAATTCCACGGATATATTAGTTTCGATTCCCAGTCTCCAGAATTTGAAAGTTACTGTTATGTCATGTCAGACTGCGGGAATTATTTTCGAAAACATGTCATCACTATTAAAAGCATGTGTCTGCTTTTTAACTGCTCATGAACATCTCCCAAAGGCGTTGTATAAAAGTGAGGCAAAGACGTTAAATGGCCTTTCGGTAGTGACAAAACTGGATGTTCTTCTCCATGGATCAGAAGCCGGGGTAATTATTTAATACTATACTATCTGCTTTTTCTGAGTTAAAATTCTTTTTCTTGATTATAATGGAGTTTATTTGTTTCTGTATTATCATGGTTCTTTTGTTTTATATAAAGGGCATGTTGAGACATGCACTGGCTAACGGTCCGGAGTTTGACAATCTAGAGACTCTGCATGTTGAGAGTTTTGATGGTTGTTTGGTTGATTGCATGGATGTGATAGAACGTCTTATACAGCATTCGTCAACTTTGGAGGATCTGACTTTTTATCGTTGCGAGGTACTCATGAAATTTTACCTGAAAATTTGATTTGCAGGGTAATATAATTGTCAAGCTTTAAGTATTCAGGGGGCTAAATTAGTTGTGTAATTCCGAAATTCCTAATTTTTTGGTAATTTCTTGCATCTATTAAAGAAATTAGTACCTTTTATAATTAAACACATGCAATGTTGAACTGAAAGTCTTCCTGAGGTAGTTGGTTGTTTTTATTCTGGTATATTGCAAAAATATTTGTAGAACTTTCCCCCTTAAATATATTTTATTATTGATCACCAGCTAATTTGACCCAGTCTAATAAACTTTATATATATATATATATATATAGAGTTATGCTAAAATACTTTATAAAGCATCAACATTCATATATTTTAGGCTAGTATCTCAAGATACAAGATGCAAAGGGCCGATTGTACTGATTATTATTCCTATCAGGATACATCTGATGATATTTCTTTTGTCTATGTTCTTTTGTCCATTGTACTGATTATTATTCCCATCAGGACACATCTGATGAATTTGAACTTCTTGAGGAATTGAAGATGACAGTAGGTGAAGAAGGAAATTGTTGGGTGTCTGAGTGCAACGAGGGAAGCATGTATGATTCTCTAGATATATTAAATAAGCAGCTTCTTCAGTACATGAATCGTTTTGCGAAGATGCAAAATGAAGTAACAGCAGAGGAGTATGAGGAAGCATTGTTGGAAGAAGAAGATGTGGAAGAGGAAGAAGAAGATTGGGAAGAAGAAGATGAAGAAGAAGATGGAGAACAAGGTGAAGCAGACGTTGCAGATTAATTACGTATGTTTAATATATATAGATAGATAAAGTCATACATTGGTTGTTGTTTCTTTGTTTTCTTTGTGGTTTGATGTAAACATAGGTTTATTGTAAAATGGTGAACTGCGTTGTTTCAAAATGCAAACAAATATCAACTTCATATCAATACATGTTGTGAATTGTTATCTTCTTAGCGAGAGAACTGTTGCAATAGGTGATATGTATTACTGATGGCATGTGCATTCAAAAAACATAATTTGGGGCTCAAATATATTGTTATTTCAGTCCTTTATGGATTCAATGATATTTCAGTACTGGTATGAATTCAATGATTGTTGTTTCATAAGAGTGAATTTTCAGTCCTACGAATTCAATGATTGTTGTTCCATTAGTGAAGTAAAATTACATCATAATGAGAACAAAATTCAACGAGTGTTGTTTTATTAGTGAAGTAAAATTACATCATAATGAGAACAAAAGATCAATAACAACTACAACAACAAGGCTTTTGGTCCCAAACAAGTTGGATAGGCTGGAATTGAAGTTCATGTTGGATCTTATTTTCGTAAAATTGGCTGACTTTTAACATTAGCTCGTCAAGTCTATCACAACTCTACTCTTTTTCGGACTTGAAATCCATTATATAGAACATTGACGGAGTTCATATATTAGAAGAAGAAAAAAATCAAGAAGAGATGGACAGAGCCATAGAGTTCATATATTAGTTACTTGTGTGGTAGTAATATTCTTGTTTTAAATTTTGAAGAAGGCTTATATATAATTCCCTTACATATTGTGCACACTGCGAAATAAATATTCTTAATGT
This sequence comes from Eleocharis quinqueflora, assembly GCA_964058865.1. NCBI lineage: Eukaryota > Viridiplantae > Streptophyta > Magnoliopsida > Poales > Cyperaceae > Eleocharis > Eleocharis quinqueflora. Next base: position 10,176 of record CAXKVX010001030.1, on the reverse strand, counting down.
TTTGTATGTAAATTACCGCTTTTGTTGTCAGTTTGGTTCTATTGATGATTTATCTTGAATTGGCTGTTGCTGTCAGAAAAAAAAAACAAAAACAAAAAAGAAGCGAGTTGCACCTTCTCTGAGACGTGCAATTCTGATCTTTACATTAATTAACCCAAGACCAAATACTTAAAGCCCCTTTTGAAGATTACGCGATGCATTCCTTCTGAGTTCTGAATCTCTTCAAAGTCGCATAGCTTTCACTTTTCCATCGAGCCCAAACTATATATAATACATACATCTCTGTTCTCTTCACACTCGCTAGTTGCCTTCTTTTTTAGCTTATTTTCAAATCTTAAGATTCTCTCTCGAAAACTATTACGAATTCCTAGCACCCAGTACTGCTTCATAAGATTCTAACTCTAGCAACTGAAAGAAGCGCTTAATTATCCAAAACGATCGTGCATTTCTCATCACCAAAGAAAGATCCACCGCTGAAGTACAGATTTTTCTGGTTAGTTTTCTTTTTCTTTCTTTATTTCTTTCTTGCTTTCTTTTTTTTCAAAAAGTGAAATTTTCTGATTTATCAAACGGTTTCACTGAAATTTTTAGATTCCATAACTTATGAGAAAGGAAAAAAAAGAGCAAACGCAAAACAAGATACCAAGAACCAAGCACACGCCCCTACCATAGAAAAAGCAACAACTATCCATCTGTACAAAAAACATATAGAGCTATCTTTGATTGCCTCTTTGTCGTTAGTTACTTTTTCAGCTTAATTGTATGATTTATTTGCACTAATTACAAGAACACATACTCAGAAGTTTGACAAAATGATTTTTTGAAGGGATCAAGCTGTTCCATTGAAGTATCAAGATGGCTGGCATGGATAGATTCTATGTGCTGCCCGACGAAGTACTTCCTCTTATCCTGTCTTACCTGCCTACAAAGGAAGCAGTACGAGCCCAACTGATCTCCAAACAATGGAAAAACAAGTGGGCCGATGTTCCTGTTCTTGACTTTGACTTCGCTGATTTTGCGTCGGAGGATATCTTCATTCGCGGTGAAAACACAACTAGTCTAAATGAAGATTCAGAATGCCACAAGAACTTTGTGAGGGTTATTGAAGATGTATTAGCCTCACGACGAATACGGCAGATAGATAGGTTCAAATTGGTCTGGCAGTACCAGGTTAAGTTGTACGAGGATCATGAACATCCTGTGAGAAGATGGATTCTTCATGTTCTAGAGCGGAGCCCTCAGGTGTTGTCTATATACGTGGAACCTTGTGATTCCATAGTAGACGTGCCTGATACAGTTTTTAAATGCTCAACTCTGGAGGAGATGAAGCTGCAAGTTGACGGGATATGGCCTGAAGTCCTTGAACCAGAGTCGGTCAATCTCCCCTGCCTGAGAAAATTAAACCTTGGTTACTATACAATAAAAGCTGATTTCATGAATAAGCTCTTACTTGGCTGCCCCAATCTTGAAGAATTGGAGTTGTACGCTTGCAGATTAAACCTTTACGAGGTTTCTTGCGGCAGCCTTAAGAGCTTAGTTATAAATGCTAGCTGTAATTCCACGGATATTCGGGTTTCCATTCCGACTCTCCAGTATTTGAAAGTAACTGTTACGTCATGTCAGACTGCGGAGATTGTTTTCGAGAACATGCCATCACTTGTTAAAGCGTGTGTTTGCTTTTTAACTGCTGATAAATTTGGGAGTTCATTCTGTAATAGCAAAGCCAATATCTTAAACTGCCTTTCAGGAGTGACAAATCTTGAGGTTTTACTCCATGGATCAGAAGCTGAGGTAAGCTGAGGTAATTACTTCACAAATTAGACCAAGTGTTTTTTATGACTTAAGAAGGTTTTTTCTTCATTGTGGTTCATGGTTGATTTTTTTCTGTATTTTTGTCGGTTTTCTTTCTTTATATGAAGGGCATGCTGAAACATGCACTCAAGGATTGTCCAGCATTCGAGAATCTCAAGGCCGTGCATTTTGAGAGTTTTGATGGTTGTCTGGTTGGTTGTACTGTGGACATGATAGATCAGCTGGTACAACATTCAGCAATTTTGGAGCACCTAAGCTTTTATCAATGCAAGGTACTTATCTTTGCAAGGAAGATTTACACCAAAAAATCTTTACATAGCTCGCTGTTTATACTAGATTTGATGCACAATGGATATTCATTTATATTAGTGGCATGGACATATCACAATGGGTCAAACTTTGTTGAGTCCATAGTTTAGTCTGTATTGGACTGAATACCGATTCATCTGTTGTAATTACAAACCTGTTATTTCCTCAATCAGTTATTTCATTTATATTAGTTTCAATACTGTTTATTAATTATACATGACCAAAGCCCTATCAACCTTGGTTACATTCTTGATTTGGTCTTGATTGAGTTCAGTTTCTCAGATCATGATATGGTTAGAAAGCAATTCTGAGCGATCATCCTCTGCCTCTGGCAAAATAACCTTGAATTTTTTTTTTTGTAAAATTAGTCATGAATGTAATGTATATTCTAATTAATTGTTCCAGAAATTATTTTAGTTCATTTTGGATACTAAATTTTTTTTAATCTATTTAAGAGTTTTGTTTTCTTGTGATGGAAATAATTAGGAGTTGTCCATCTTCTTTCTCATGTTTGTTCAGTGTCAGATGCAACTCTTTTTCTGTTTTCTTCCGTCATTATTCCTGTTATAATTAAACTCTTGGTAGGATGGGTCTGATGATACTGATAGTTTGGAGCAGTTGAGCGTGATATCTGATGATATTAAACTTTCGAAGAATTTGGAGTTGGTTGCGTGCAAGCAGATACGGATTTATGACTGTCGAGATAAACTAATGAAGGAGTTATTTCATTACACGAAGCGTTTTATGGCAATGGAGATGGAAGTTGCAGCCGAGGAGGAAGAAGAAGAAGATGAAGACGATGACGACAACAATGGCAATGGCGGTGATGATGGAGGAGAAGCACCATAGCAAGAATAAGAGGGAGAAGGTGAAGCAGGCTTAGCAGGAGAAGAAGGGGAAGGGGAAGGGTAAGAGATGGGAGGAACAGAAATGAGAAGAGGAGGAAGAAATAAAAAAAAAAACATAATAACTGAACTTAAACCAAAGATCTCTTAATAATGTCATGTATGTAGCTTCTTACTTGTTCTACCAGTTAGGTTGTATTGAACTATTGATGATATCTCTTGAATCGGCTGATGTTTTTTTGTTACTCTGTCAGATGCTGATCTAGGTGGTTGTATTGATCTCTCTTGAATTTGCTTATGCATGCTTCTCTGTGTACTGTCTGTCAGATACTGATTTAGGTGGTTTGATGTAACTATTGCTTTATTCAGTTTGATACAACAGTTACAACTGATAAGTGACATTACTAGGCGTTTCTTGCATTTAGAAACTATAATTTGGAACTTGTTTCATGTCTTCATAAACATTGCAGCCTGTAAATTTCTTCCGAAAAAAAAACAGTAAAAAAAAGAAGTGAGTTCCACTTTCTGGTCTTTAATTCTGATACCTTAATTAACCCAAGCCCAGTTACATTAAGCCCCTTTTGAAAATTACCGTAAGCCCTCTATAATACACGATATGATATTATGTATGTATGTATGTATGTATCTCTTGAAAGTCGCCTCCTCCACATTTGTTCATTCAAATTTTGTACAAATATAAAGAGGTCCCTCTCCCACCTCCTAAAAGATCACACTGATTTTTTGTACGCCACAGAGTTTATTCTCCGAATCGGCGTTCATCAGAAAAGTACAAACAAAAAATAAATGCGCTTAATTAGGAGGCCCGCCTTCTTAATAAGGCCTTAATCAATATCATTAGTCATTACCAGACCAATTACTTGAAGCCCAAATAAATTAAACGAAGCCCTTCTTTCAGAAAATTACCGTAATGCCTTGCCTTGTTTCGGATAAATACATCCATCTCCCCTTCTCGCTTCAAAGTCGAGCTGCCAGTCGCCAGTCGCCAGTCGCCAGTCGCCAGTCGCGTCCTCTGCCTTCACTTCCTCTGGCCCTCGTCTATTAATACATTCCTTCCCCTCCTTTGAGGCACGAACTGTCTCTCTCTGATACTCTAGTGAAGATCCTAACTGTACCGATTTGAAAGCTTTCAAGGTACCAACCTCTCTTGTTACTTTGTTAATTTTTAATGAAATTACTTCTGTATGGGTCTGCAGTTTTCATTGTTTTAGAAAGAAAGATACCTTTTTTAGGAGTCGGCAATTTCACTGATATAATTAGAGTATATATTTACAATGATGAGTACGGACACCAAAGAATGCAAAACAAGTATGGCAATCTCACTTCTCAAAGCACATAATAGCCACTAGCATAAAAAGGAACAACTTTTATAAAATAATAATATAACTATCTTTCTTTGTAATTTTTCTTATTAGTCACTTTCATCTTTTATGATTAAATTGCACCAAATACAAGAACACAACACATCAACTGTTTGACAAAATTATTTTTTGAAGGGATCAAGCATTTCAATTGAAAAATCCAGATGGCTGGAATGGATGGTCTAAATGGGCTGCCCGACGAAGTACTTCCTCTTATCTTGTCTTACCTGCCTATAAAGGAAGCAGTACAAGCCCAACTGATTTCCAAACAATGGAAGAACATGTGGGCCCGTATGCCTGCTTTCGACTTTGATTTCGCTGACTATTGGTCGGAGGATATCTTCATTCGCGGTGAACACTCAACTTACGTAAGTGAAGATTCACAATGCCATGAGAACTTTGTGAGGGTCATTGATGCTGTGTTAGCCTCACAGCAAATTCAAAAGATAGCTAGGTTTAGATTGGTTTGGAAGTACCAGGTTAAGAATTACTTCTATGATCATCCTGTGAGAAGATGGATTCTTCTTGTTCTACAGAAGAGCCCTCAGGTGCTCTCCATATTCGTGCAACCTTGTGTTGGCAGAGTAGATGTGCCTGATGACACTTTTATATGCACATCGCTGAAGGAGCTGAAGCTTCAAGTTGATAACAGGATATGGCCTGAAAACCTGGAACCTGCATCTGTCAATCTCCCAAGTCTGAGAAGATTGAACCTAGGTTATTATACTATCAACAATGACTTCATGAACAAACTTTTACTTGGCTGCCCCAATCTTGAAGAGTTGGACCTCTACGCTTGCCGATTGAACCTTTCACAGATTTCTTGTGACAACCTGAAGTATTTAGTTATTGATGGCTGCTGTAATTCCACGAATATATTGGTTTCCATTCCCAGTCTCCAGTATTTGAAAGTTACTGTTTTGTCATGTCACACTGCGGGAATTGTTGTGGAAAACATGTCATCGCTTTTAAGAGCATGTGTCTGCTTTTTAACTGCTGATGAATTAATCCCAAAGGCATTCTATGACAGCGAGGTAAAGATGTTAAACGGCCTTTCAGGAGTGACACATCTTGATGTTCTTCTTCATGGATCAGAAGCTGAGGTATTCCTTAAAAGTTATACCATCTGTTTTTTTCTGAATAAAATAAGTTTTCTTTCTCTTGATTAAAAAGGAGTTTATTTGTTTCTGTATGATCATGATTACTTTTATCTTATATGAAGAAAATGTTGAGACATGCACTCGCCAATGGTCTGGAGTTGAAGAATCTAAAGGCTGTGCATGTTGAGAGTTTCGATTGTTGTTTGGTTGAATGCATAGATTTGATAGAACATCTTATACAGCATTCACCAACTTTGGAGAATCTGACCTTTTACCGTTGCAAGGTACCGATCCTCTTTAGGAAGATTTGATTATCTTGGCTTAGTTGTTTATATTAGAATCTTGCACATAAGACCACGTAAATATTGAAAGATCGTAAACCTTGTTATTTGGTTGTTTCTTAAGAGAAATTTCCTGAAAATTTGATTAGCAGGGTTAAAAGGTTATATAATGTCAGCTTTGTTTGAGTACATTATATAATTGGAATTGGTGTAAATTCTAATTGGAAATTGGTCTTAATTCCGATTGGATTTGATGTAATAAGAAAAACTGTCAATATTCATGGGGTTAAATTAGTTATGGTATCCTAAATCCTAATTTTATGTAATTTTTTGTGTCTATTAAAGAAATAAGTTTCTTTCAAAAAAAAGCAATGCTGAATTGAAAATCAAGCTAATTTTGGTTAAAATAAAGCCTTCAAATATTTTTCTGCAATGTCCCTCCATACTGAGTGAAACTAAAAAGGGGAAAGAGTTTTTCAGCAAAAAAGTGAAATTAAGTAAAAGCACATGCCACATATATATGTCTGAACTCATATGTCTTAATTCAGTAGAAAAGTGAAATTAAGTAAAAGCACATATATATGCCTTAACTCTATCTTTCAAGACCATATTGTTAAGTAAAAGCAGGTTTGTTACATATCTGATTGAAATTTCGTTTTACTTATCTTCTTTAATTAATAGGGATCTAAAATACATCCACCTGTAACACTATATATGCAATATGCCCTTTAAGTCATAATTTGTTTGTTGACCTAATTACTGACTAATATTCCTACTAATAAAAATTTTCTAGGATGGATCTGATGAAATTGAACTTTCAGAGCAATTGAGGGTGTTAGGAGAAGAAAATAAACATTGCCGGCCAGTGGAATTGAATCACGGAAGTGTGTATGAAACTCTAGATAAAGTAGATGAGCACCTGCTTCAATACACGTTACGTTTTGAGAAGATGCAGAATGAAGTAGCAGCAGAGGAAGAAGATGGGGAATAAAATGTAGCAATCTTATTAGCAGCAGCAGTAGAAGAAAAACTAAGTGAAGATAGAGAAAAAAAAATTAATATGTATAATATGTAATTATATGTAAATGTTTAATATGTTTATTATGTGTAATATGTAGGTAAGACAAAATGTTATTAGCAGCAGCAGTAGAAGGAAAGTAAGAAAATGAAGATAGGAAAAAAATGTTTAATATGTACTTAATGTAAATGTTTAATATGTTTATAATGTGTATGTTTAACATGTACAACATGTGTAATTGTCAATAATTTGTAAATGTTATATATATTTAATATGTTTTATATGTGTAGTTATATGTAAATATAGTTTTATTGTCAAACCATGCATGTACAACAAAGTAAAGGGTTATTTTGAATCGTAAAATTAGACAGGTTATATACATGTAAAGCTTTCTTTGATCAGTCCATACTGCAGCAGAATCACTCATCTGCGACTGGTTGCAAATTTGGAAATTAGACAGGTTATATACATGTCAAGCTTTCTTTGATCAGTCCATACTGCAGCAGAATCACTCATCTGCGACCGGTAAACCGATCGCAGAAGACCAAAAACCGGTCGCAGATGCCAATTAGAGATGAGCCCCGATCGCACATCGTCTGGTCGCTATTTGCTCATCGCAGATACCTCGTGCTGACGTCATGACGGTCGCAGATGACATCATCCGGTCGCAAAATGTGACATCATCCATTTTCCTGATTTATTTTGTTTGTTTTCGAATTTACACCAAATTTATATAGACCCATACAAAGATACTGTATAGCTCAATCACATTGAAGACTCAACTTCTCAAATTTCATATATCACATGGGATGCTAAATTTAAATTCAAATATGCTAGATTTCATTTTAAATTCATTACAGATGCATAAATTTGATACAAAGCTTACAAGAGTACAAATTCAAGAAATGAAATATCTAATTACCCATACATGGTGTTCATCTCTTTACAACTATTGAATTGAATAAAATAAATTAAAAAAACTACAATTGTACCTAGTGCGTACAATATAGTAATATACAACAAATATCTAGTGCAGGTGAGACAAACAGTTATGTCAGAACTATTGCCCCTCCTAGAAATTTTTTTATAGATCTTGCCCCTGAAAATTCTAGATCCGCCCCTGGATCAACCTGTATATAGAAAAAGGGCAAATAAGTTATTTTTCTCATTAACGGTGATGAAAATGAGCCAAATGGAGATAAACATTGATATATGCAAAATTAAAATATATAAACCAATAACTAGATCTGAAATAAATGTCACCTAGTTCCTTTATCTTGGACTTAAATCTGTCAACAAGTTGCAATATGGTTGCCTGATAGTAAGTTTTTTGGTATTGGATACAGATACGGAGATACCTGATAGTAAGTTTCCATGGACTTGTTCAGGGTATGATGAATAACAAACCTGACTAAAGTAAAAGAGCATTATGAAAACTTTAATTAATCATTGATTTATCCAACAATAGCGAAACAAGAACACACCATCTGGTTTATTTGTTCCCACATCCCAAAAGCCACCTGAACTAAATAAATGTTGTTAGTATTCAGTGCCAAATTTCCGAGAAAATAGTTATAGAGCTCAAAATAGAGATGCATACCGTGCCAACAATGACCTGCAATTCAATTTTGATCCAGCTGTCAAATTGTAGGAAATAGTACACATTTCTGTGCATTTTTTTTCCATATGTAGAAGCAGAAAGTGACCTTACCTCAAGTGGACTTCTTCACGAGAAATTAAATTCATATCTGCATGGTAAAAATCTGCTGAAATTCCTCTATCACGCAAATCCATTGCAATCTATAAATAATACAAGCATACCCCAATGGAATAACAACCAGAGATAGGATCAGAGAATGGAAGAATTTAAAGTCAGAGGAGTCAAGTACGGATGGTCAGTGACACTGCCGCTACCGCTAAGGTCGCAGGTTCAAACCCCGCAAATGCAGGGGAGGAGAATAAGATACCTTAAAAGAATTTTGAGTGTCGCCACCTTGCTTCTAATACAGAGCCTTAATCCCAAAAAAAAGTGAAAGAGAATCAAGTTGTAGAATGATAATCTAACCTGCTCACATTCCTTCCTAGAGAAACAATAAACAATTACAGACTCATTATTAGGATATGCCCCTTTAATAAAATCTGCTATCTCATCGACAACATATTTTCCTACGGACGTTTTCTCTTGAACCTGTTTACCAATGGTAAATAAAAACTTCGCAAGATATAAAAGCACAATTTTACCAAAATAGAGATAATTCTAAAGGCTAGTATATATACCTTATAGAAGAGGTTGGTATGGGACGGTTGACTTTACTAACAAACCTGACACATCTGGGTATATGAAGCATCTCCATCAGGTCCATTTGAACCTTGTATGTAGCAGTAGCCTACAAAATATGTTAAATACTTAAATCAACCCAAATCCGATTAATGATTCAAAATTGAAATTCTTGTTAAACTGAATGACTGATACCTGAAAACATGAAAATACCTTACTCGGTTCTGAAGCTTGATCCCACGAATCTGCATCAACATAGAAAACATGAAAATTATATCAAATATGATACAGAAAAAAATAGAAGTGAAATTAAAGGGATAAGGTCTTTCTTACCCACTGAATCATTTAGAAGAGCAGATAAAGCCATCTTCTAGAGAACCCAACAAGAATGCATCCTGCAACAACAAAAAGAGTACAGGACAATGAAATTGACATCAGATGATTTATCATCCAAATCAATTCTTCAATTTGGAAGAGATGCACATGACACCAAAATAGGAGAATCAACTGAATCATGTGATTCAATAACACGAGTCACAATATGATTCGTGTAATTAATTGTTAACATGCTTTGACTACTAATTCCAAACTTGAATCAAGGCTGGAAGATCTGATAGCCCTTTAAAAGTGTAATCCACATAATCATCATAAATTAAATAATTATTTCTAACACTGGATTATGCAAGCAACATGTATTTGAAACTAATTAAACTGTTTCTTTTAAGAATAGCTTTTTTCGAGCTCTAGGAAATCTGATAGCACTGGCAGGAGAGAACTACTGATAATAGGCTAACAGAATAGAATTTTCAGTGACCCGCCACAGCACATCAGGTCCCGCCTCTGACACAGATAGAGAACCATTCTAATTTCTAAGTACTTAAGTAGGATCGGGAGACACTGAGACAGGAGGAAATGAAAGGACGGGACCTACTTGTTTGTTCCTGTTCCTGTTCCTGTCCTTTTCAAGTTTCAAGCATCGCAAAAACAATAATACCAGTATTGTACGTACTGTACCCCTTGTATTTGTATAATTGTATAGCTCCTACCCACTTGTACCTGTCAGTCTGTCACCTCTCAGTCTCAGTCGTCAAGGTCTCATTTATCGTATTGTTTTGTAACTTTGTTCCATATGGATCGTAATATCAAAAAAAAGG
>CAXKVX010001029.1:0-226970 GCA_964058865.1 Eleocharis quinqueflora | reverse complement strand
CGGGCCCGGCGTGACCGGGCAACCTCAAGCTCCTTTCTTAGGCGATCCTTCTCAGCAGCCACGTTCGCCGGCCGAAGAGATGCTAACTTCTTCTCCTGCAGCAGATGCTTCACAGTTTCTGCTGAGTACACAAAGTTCAGTGCCTTCTGGATAGCTTCTTTCTTCTCCAACAAATCCTGACGAGTTGGGATCTGCATTCCATTACTCTCTGCCAGCTGCCAATCACCATAATGCAAACTGAAATCAGCCCACTTTCTACAACTCGAATTCTTCATCATCTATTTATTTACTTGTTTATTTTTGGGGGAGTGAGGGGGTATGGCATTATCGGCAAATATATTTGTGTTAAAACCATTAAGGGTGTAGACAAAATCAAGTACACAGCCAAACATAGCACTGATCTGGTACTTATGCTCCTATCTGAGCCCAAAACAATAGCAACAATCCAGTACTGCAAAAGACATGTACAATTGGGATTCAGATAATTACTATGACTTCACCTGAAGCCACTCTTGGAACTCATTCTCAAGAGGGGGAGAGTCGGAGACCTCGGCCATCTTGCACCTGTCCACGGATGTTTCAGTGCGGGTGACCAGAATGAGATACTTGTAGGTGGTGTAGTGCTCGAATTTGTAGGTCCGTTCAGGGTCACTGGCATCGACGCTCCTGACCATGTAAAGCCTGTACTTGCGGCGACCATCCTTGTGCTGGTGGATGCCAACCCTGACGAAGCAGTTGGGCAGGAGACCCTCAAAGAAAGGGTCCATGAACCACTTGAGAAGTCTAGATCTGAGGATGGTGATTTCCTTGACATCCTCATATTTGATAGACTGCATCCTTGGGGAATCTTCTGGAAGCTCGTCATCCTTGCGATCCTCGCTGTCACTCTTGCTGCCGTCATCCTGGCCGTCACTGGGAGGATTGCGCCGTAGGGATGGAGGTGACCTATTATGATGTGAATTGAAACTTAGTAACTAATGAAGAAATAGATAAGAAAGAAATAAATAAAACATGGGACCTGTCTTGAGTGTCTTCACCAACGAGTTGCTTGTAGCGGTTGCGATGTCCTTCCGGATCTTTCTGGCGCTGGCGCTGGCGCTCCTCGCGGCGGGCGCGCAAGCCGCTAAGAACAGCCGTGCGAGTAGCGGCGGATTTGTCGGAGGTGCGCTTGGAGGCACTACCGGCTCTTTCTCTTGCGGAAGCGCTTGGAGGTGCTTTGGAGGCACTGGCCAATTTCTTCTTGAGGCGGTAATCGTCGCGACGAGAGCTGCGATCGGCCAGAATCATTTCTCGATCCAACTCGGTCATATTCTCGAGTTTCTCCTTGTCATCGTCGTCCTTGTAGAGGTCGGAACCCACGGACGGAGCGCTTTCAGAGTCGTCGTCGGATTCGCTGGAGGAGGGGTGGCGCTTCTTGAGAGGCATCTTCATCTTCTTTTTCGAGTTGGTGGGTTCGGGGTCGGAGTCGCTGGAGGAGTAGGAGGAGCGACGCTGGTTCTTGTACTTGTGAGAATCGGAACCGCCCCGACCCGCCAGCATGTTTTCCAGCTCTGCTGACTTCTGCTGTTCGATTTTCCAAACTTCCAAGGAAGATTCAAGGAAAAAGAAAAAGGGAGAGAGCGGAGTCGGAGACGAGTCGAATTGTCGAAAGATGAAATATGAAAGGAAAAGGGACAAAAAATACAAGCCTTTTTACCGGCCTATTGAGTATTGATCGAGACCAGAAAAGCCCTCTATCGGCTAGTGGCCTTCACAACGCAATCAAAATTGACCCAGAAAGACCCATGCTGGCCGATCTTGTATTAAAACAAGCCCAGAAGCCCGTATGCGTGTCAGCCAGCAAAAACGAAAGGAAGGTCCGGCACGGGCGCACAGTGCCACAACGGCGATTTCAACCTAAAACATATAGATAAACTTTCGAATATTGGTAAGCAATTGATATGTGTGTCAACGTGCATCGGTATGCACGTTAAATGTGTTATTACACATGTTATTCGAGTTCGATTGCATATTATTTTGTACTGTAAAAATAATTATGCATGTTAAGTGCTTTGTAATGCATGACATGCGACCGAGCTCGAATAACATGCATAATAACTATTTAACATGCATAACAACGCACTTTGTTGCATGTATCTTTTTTTTTACTAAAGAGTGAGAGCAACCCCACCTGTTTTATATTTTCATTGAAACAAAGTCCTCATTACATTCCCCTAATCTAATGCATTTTAATAGTACATCAACGAAATCCTAAGCAGAACCTAGTTTCAGTTTTGATATCGTACCTGATCATTTAATAGTACCAAAATATTTCCATCCTATCTAATACAACAATTTATCAAAAATTTAGTATAAAAAAGTCAACACAATTAGAACTAGTTTTACTACAAAACACATCAAATTAATCATGAAAAGATAACAAATCAAGACAGCAGCCTCTTCCAAAAAATGATCTTGCACATCCTCCAATTCCACTAATACTTCCTCCTCCACATGCTCCATCTCCATCAGATTTCTTGTGTCTTGAATAGGTCTTGATAATTCCTGTACATCATGTCACATAATGAGAATTAATTTTAAGTATGACAAATCATTGCTGTTTTTACATCAATACTCTAAAATGCGGATAATATGACTTGTTAAGCTTCTAATAGACTTTGGCTTCTTGTCTGTAAAGCAAAGCTTATTTATTTCTAGCCAAACATTCCAGAGTACAGCTTCTCTAATTAATTCGACTAACATGGCGTCTTTAAGTGGAATTTTGACATCTATATTCCACATATCTTCTAAATAATCACCTCTAAAGACAAATTTATTATGTTTACAAAATACACGTTGAGTATTTCCATTCCATCATTTTAATCAAAAAATTTGTTGCATGTATCAATTATATATCAATGAAGAAGCGTATCGTCAAAATATTTTCCAAACTAAAAACAACTTAAGAAAAAACTCGACACGATATACTTGCGCGTTGGTGTTATTTTTTTTTTCTCCTTTTCTTTGATGTACAAATACTAAATACTCTAATATGTTTAGTGTTAGATTAAACTTCGTACGAGATTAATTTGCCACTAGAGAGATTGGTAAACCTTAGTTACATCGAGGGAAAAAGATAGCAAGTTCAATCATAAGTTCATAACATATATGATTAGGTCAAAAGAGTTATAAATATTTTATTTTGATTGCCTTTAATTATTGTTTTATTCTTACTACTAATAAAAGGAGATTGGACTTTTTGACTTCAAACTTTTATTCATCTCTCAAATTAATATATAATGTTAGATTCTAATTTCTTTTCATCACAACTACTTAATTTTAGACTTTTCGTTCATGTGTGCTTTCACGTGCAAAATGTCGTTGTTGTGCTGAGAACCAATCAAAATAAAATATGAGCACCGACCAAATCGCGAGTCGCCTCTCTTCTCTCCCTCGATTGAACTCAATTCAAAAAGGAAAAAAAAGCAGAAACCCTAGACCTTCATTGCTCTCTTTCTTCTCTTTGGAAAATCTGGCCATTTGCGCCTCCCTTTACTCAAACTTCTTTCTTCCTAAATCCTAGCCATTGTTCCAGAGTAACCTTTCGCTCATCATTTTGCTTCTTCTCTTGCCTCATTTTTCCCCAACCAAAGTCGAACATCCATCCTCTTTGCGCCAAAAATTGATGCTCGATAGTCGATCTTCTCACGGACTTTCTGAGAGAGAAATATGGGAGATCGAATTGGAGGAGAGGAAGAGGAACATCCCTGAATGAATGTTGAGTGCACTTCACGCATCTACTATTTCGGTGATTGAAGCAGACCATCAGGGATGCTTTTTCAGATCTAGCACGATTACAGCTGTTGGATCTGGTCAGACATCTCTTGGGATTAAAGGTGCCTTTTTTTTTCTGTTTTCGTCTCATATTAATTAGGCTTAATTTCTCCTATATCCTTCAACTCTTACTTAATTTCTTATTTCTCCTTCTACTCTTTAATATTTCTTATATCTCCCTCGACTCTTATTATTGTTTCTTATTTGTCCATCAAATGAACTTATAACACAAATCATAATTATTTAATAAAAAAAGTGAACAAATGACAAAGTTACCCTCGTTGAGTGCTCTTCTCAGTATCTCAACTGAAGCCGCCTCTTTCCCGTTCAGAGTTAGAATTTCAAATTTACTCCCTTAAATCGATCATATTGACTTGAAATTGACTTTAGATTAGAATTTGTGTGATTTGAATGAAGTTGAAGAACTTTCTATAACAAAATCATGAAAAATAACTTATTTTGACGACATTCGAGTCTCCTTTTGTAAGTAACAGATCTTTCAGAAATTGAAATATATGCATTGATCTTTGGGGGTACATTAAGGAAGTAATAAAGCCGGTTAACTTATAAGACAATAACACAGCACAAGAGATCGGTTCGAAGTGCAATCAAGAAAGAAGACATAATAAATATGGGCATTTTCAAGAATAAATTTCAATTATAAGCAGCCAAATACCTTTCTCAAATTTAAACCTTCAATTTAAACGCCTTTCTGAAATTCCATTTATTTGGCTTGTGGGAATTTTTTTGCGCGTCCCTCACTAATATTTTTTTAACTAGTTCCAAATAATACTTTGAAGTATAGATGTTCTTTATGTTTAATATAGCTCACCTCAAAATTAGATCTTCTCTTTCGACATTCGATCACAAAAAAGACACATGATGTTAAACCTTTCTTTGTAATCTTAAAGTCCAATCCCAGAACCCCTTATATTCTAAAAGAGCAAGTACAACATAGGCATTCCCCTTATGTACTGCTGGATGCAATGGTGTATTTCCTCCACTGTCTCTTGTTGATCATATTCCTCAGTATTTCATCTCAACTTGAGATACCAAAGTTTACCGTTGAGTAGCTGATGCCGAGATAAAATTGCACCGAACTGAACTATAACAAACAAAATTCAGTTTGAAGTTCTTGTTACATTTACAATTCGGATCATTAGTGTGATGCATGTTTCTCGTTTTGAATTTCTCTTTATCTGCCTAGAATCTACTAAGTACCTAAGTGCTTGTAGAGCAAGTTTAGTTTTGTTATGTATTGATAATTCGGTATATGTATCTGTATTAGTTAGCTCAATGATGTAACTGAACCTTTCTTTAATTTAATCTCCAATGCAAGCACGCCTATGTGCTTCAACTAAAAAAAAAGGTTTGCTGCTGGTTCTTCCTTGAACTCCACAAATGGTTGTAAATTGTAATATGTTCTCTAGCTGCAATATGCAAAAAATTCCTCCCATTGTTATCAAGTAACTCGGCGAGTCGATGGACATTTGCAAGAAAACAATTATTGTATGAGTCGTATTGAATTTTAGAGTCAAACGTATACTTAAAGTTGTAGACAACTCTGATTAGGTGACAGTGAGTTATTAATTCTATGCGCACTTAAATTATACGTAAAGGCTAAAAAAAATTGTACAGGAGGGTATTTTTGTCATTTATTCTTTATTTTTATTAAATAATTATGATCAGTGTCGTATTTTAATTTAATGAGCAAATAAAAGATACTAACAACAGTTGAAGGAGATATAAGAAATATTAAAGAGTTGAGGGAGAAATTAGAAATTGAGCAAGAGTTTAAGGATATAAGAGAAATTAAGCCTATTAATTACAGTTGTTGGATCAGGGATGCTTTTTTCTATTATTCATGGACACTCAACTGGTTTTTGCTGGTACAGTTGTGACAATATGGGTTTTCATTTGAATGGTCTATGTTGATAGATATACCAACCTTTACAAGAATAAATAACCAAAGAGAAAAAAATTCTATTAGAAATGAACAAACAGTAATACAAAGCTACTGCAAATTTATTTCATTATAAAGTTTTTTACATATTTTTAATCCAACATATTTAATCAGTTGTTTCTATTTATCTTCTTCCTTTGCAGTGCTTCAACCAGCAAACTAGAGAGTATTTTTTTTGTAGATTCTTAGTCAGAACTGGAATGGAATTAGGTCCACTAGTAGCTTCTTTGTATGTCACTAAGGTATGGAACTTGAAAAACATGTATCATCCACATATACATATGATTGTCCGTAGATCACACAATACTTAGATAAATTATATTTTTTTTATACAGGTTTCTCCATCATACATTAGGGATATCTATGGTAGCTTTATTTAGATAGCTACTTGCCTTGATATAATAGTTGACTTGTTAATTGGGATTCTCATCAAGGATGTAAATGGATGGTAAGTTCTATATTTATGCTTTTTTATTATGCTTTGGCATACTTTGAACTTATTTTTTCAACAAATGATGAAATAGTGAGATCATCTCATGCCTGCAACCGTCTAGATATCACATTTCTCTTTTTTGCAACTTATTATGCAGCTAAAACCTGATATTTATGGGCAATTCTCAGACATGAACACAACTGATAAAAACAAGTATAGTCGGGCAAATTAATCCAAGCTTCTACAACAATCTGGTTTTACTAATCAGAAATGATAACTCATATATATTTAATTATTGTAGTGCACTCTAGGTTTAGGAAATCAGAACTGAACAAAACTTGGATAAGGTGTTCAATATCCAATTGAACATGTTATTTCCAACACCCTAGACATTTTGCTCGACATTATTTGATAATAGATTAAAGATTAATGACCCTTAATTCAAGTGTTATAAGTGTTATGTTATGTGCACCAAAATGCAGTAAAAAGGTGAAATATGTTCTAGAATTAGGATACTTTCTTTGTGTTGTTTGCCAATTGTACCAGTATTTTTGTGTTGTGTTTCAGGTGGCGAGTGTGCTTTTTGGCTGGAATTGTGGCAGTCACATTGCTTGCAATACGTATGGAGTTTTGCGCTGAAATTCCCCATTGACTTTATAAGGTATTATTTTAAACTTGCATAAGGTATTATCATATTAATAATGCTTTTAAAGAAATGACAAATTGATGTGTGATTACAGAGTTTCATTTCTTTGGCCTTGAATGATTATTGTGGAATAGTAGCAGGATAATCATGCGGTGGCTTGGTACTTCTCTGGAGACTTGCATCATAAAGGTAGATATTACCATTTTCTTGGTATACTTTTCTTTTATTAGCAACTTCTCTGAAGAAAATTCAGATAATTACTGAGATTAGGTTCAAATAAATCACGTTATCTTGATTGTGGAACTACACTTCATGTTGGTCTTACCTAACTCAGCTTGGATAATTAGTCTCTTAATAAAATTGTTGAAGTTTTTCATTGAAATGTAAACTATAGTTGATTAAACTTTGTTTTGGCACAATGAAGCTGGCTTGATTTTGTAAGAAGGTTGTTTGATTCTTTTTGTTGAATGCATCAGCTGACGAGTCCAATGAGTCTTGATTAGATAAAATTAAGACCTATTTATTAAGTGCAGTAGGACCTTGGATCTGTGCAGACACAAAATCTGATATGTTCTGTATCTTAGTACCTCTAGAAATATTGCCAGTAGATTTAACAGGAATTGGTGATTGCTGGTCAAAATACTTAAGTTGTTATTGCATTCCAGTAACTCCTGACATGGCGTCATCATTGCATATTGTTTGTATTTTTTGTTGTTGTGAATCTTCATTTCATATTAGATTAGGAACTTGAAATTAGAGTTTTCATTGAAACATCCTTTTAATGCATATCTTATATCTTTTTTATGACTTGTACAGAGAAATTGTGATTACTGTTCAGAAGTTGGAAGAGGAGAAAAAAGCAGTGGAAAAGAATCCATCGATTGCCATACAAGCCAGCACCACAGCCCTCATGAAGTATATGAGTAAGTTTGGTACAAAGAAGACAAGGCTACTGAAGAAGGAGCAAAACCATGAGAGTTGATGAGTGCAATTTTAAATATGTGCTTCTTTCCAGTAAGGCTGGATGTTGATTTTCATTGTCATTTTAATCCATCTATAGAAAGGATGTCCTTTTTGTTGAGATCGTTATTGGATCTATATTTCTATATTTCCTCTAGATTTATTGAGTGATATTAATGTTATATTTTCATATTTGTTTCTTCAAATTGAAATGTTATTTGTGCATATTTTGTGTTGGTATGTTATTTGTTTCTTCCAAATAAAATGTTATTTGTACAATTACTGAAATAATACACAAGCAATAGCTGAATAATTCAAAATATTATTAGAGGTTTTATTTGCTGATTGAATATAATATTTAAGTAGTAGTTTAGGACCCATTTAAGCAATCGTATATGATTGGTACTATATTTGTTTTTCTTCTCCATTAGTTTGTAGAGAAATTGACAATAAGAAACTCAAAATTTTACTACAAAATTTTACTAAATAAGTGTTATGTGTAATGCGGCATGCGTTTGTGGGATTTCATGATGCGAATTGGGAAAAATTAAAAAAACTATCCGATAACATCTAGAATCGTTTCATTATTGCTAATTTACTTCATTTGTTTTCATCACTAATCACAATCATATATTTTCCTACAAGAGAGATTGTGATACCATACCTATGGTCTTTAACGTAGCTTTATTCCTCTTCGATTCACCTTGAATCCGAAACAAGAGCGACATCGAGTTCGTGCTAGCGTCCTCTTCGTCCGCTCCTATTTATCGCCCGTTACGTAATCAATTGCTTAATCGATAAATATTTAGCAAATATTTAGAGGAAGAGAAAAACTTAGTTGAAGTTGTAACCCCATAATCTCTGGCTAAATATGATATTTATAGGCTCTAAACATCATATCAAGACTCCTCAAATTCCTTTATAAATTAAGGCACTAATGAAATTTAAATCAGCACATTAACTGCTGACCTTTCAGCACTAAAAGTGTCATAACTTTCTTTCTCTGGAGAACTCCAAACAACCTCAAATCTTCACCATTGGATTCTACACTTCAAGGACTTCAATTTGCATAGGTTATTTGTCCTAATTGGTTATCGTTTGACCTTTCAAATTCCTGTTTAAAGGAGCCTTAAAATCTGACCCGAATTTGAGGCCATAATTATTAATCTCTTCTCTATCTCTTTATTTGTTAAATAAATTATATTGGGTTTTGGACTTTAAATAAATTTATATCTCATAATAATATTCTCATATTATTATAATAATGAAACTTATATTATACTCATAATATACAATTTTCAATAAATTTATATCTCTTTATTAGAAAGTCACATCATGTGACATAATATTTTAATAATTCCAATATGTACCTTTATTTCATACAACATGAAATCTCGTACATAAAAATATATTAAAATATTTATTCTTGTTTTTTGTTCAGTTGGTGTGACCTATGTTGATGATTTATGTTATGTTGGCAATGTGATAAAACATTTTATTCCGTTCAGTTACCCAAATAACACAGATGTTTAGTAAATCTTTACAAAACACGATCCTTCTAGTAATGTTATCATTAACATTACTTGTGTCTATTCCTTGTCTTATGATATTATAATTATTATACAAAGTAGGATTGTGTCATCTTTGTATTATAATTATTTCTTGGTCTCCATTAAGTGAATTATAAAATTATAACTGCACTTCAGTTATATTGGATCCATTTATAATTCTACTTTACCAAGGGGCCCACAAAATATCATTTCTCATTATTAATGAGTGGCAATGATGCTCTTGACATATACCCTTTTTCGCACAAGTTATATATAAAGAACTATTATTTTATCACTACTTGTTGTAAGTAGCTTTTAATAATAATCACGTTATACATTCCTCATGTGAAAAAGATACATGTCTCAATCTTAGAATCAAAGACACAATAAAAACATCAATGACACAAACACAATCCATATAATGCTTTTATCTATTAGGTTTGTTTACTATATGAAACATTTCATATTTTCGTGTTATTAAATGATAATCTTTTATCAATATTTGTAGAACTACAACGTACTTTTAATCAACACGATAGTCTTATATGGCATATTAGTGTTCCTGCTAATATCCAAGACTTGTAAACATTTTAGAGTTGTATATTCATTATATTTAGAGTTCTGCGGTTCAAGACCAAGTGCATCTTCTTGAACAAATCTAAATATGAATATAGAACTCATGGAACAAGATGTGAATAACATCCAATTCATAAATATAACATAAAAGTAATCAGCAAAAGATAACTTTTAGAACACAAATCTAACAATCTCCCACTTGTTCTTAAAGTTACATCGTATACATTCTTATGTATTAACCTTAAGACTAGGGTGCCTTCTACTCAATCTATCCACTCTCCATGTTCTCTTAGACTCATGGAGTCAAAATGGACTTCGCTCTTAGCTAGCGATAAAAGATTTGTTAGCGAATCTGCTGTGTTATTATCCGTGTTCACCTTTATTAATTTTATTCTATACTCTTCTATTAAGTCTCGAATGACAAAATATTTTATCATTCATTTTGAATGGGTGATTGAGTCAGTCGTTGTTGTTTGAAACTTTTCAAACTAACACCTCCATCCAGAATGAAGCATGATGCATGACGCATGACGCATGACGCAAGACACATGATGCATTACGCATAACGCTTGACGCATGACGTAATGATGCAATTGCATCATGCGTCATGCGTCTTGAGTCATGCGTCATACATCATGCGTCGTGCGTCATGCGGCATGCATCATGGGTCGTGCGTCACGCAGCACACATCATGCAGCATGGGTCATACATCATGGATCGTGCGTCATGCGTCATGCGGCATGCGTCATTACCCATGACGTATTACTCATTACCCATGACGCATTACTCATTACCCATGATGTATTACACATGACGCACGACCCATGACTCATGATGCATGATGACCCATGACGCAAAAGACATGATGCAAGACGCAGGACGCATGACGCATGACGTAATGATGCAATTGCATCATGCATCTTGCGTCTTGTGTCATGTGTGATGCGTCATGCGTCATGCATCATGGGTCGTGTGTCATGGGTCGTGGGTCATGCGTCATGGGTCGTGCGTCATGCGTCTTGCGTATTGCGTGATGCGTGATGCGTCATGCATCATGGGTCGTGTGTCATGGGTCGTGGGTCATGCGTCATGGGTCGTGCGTCATGCGTCTTGCGTGATGCGTCATTACGTATGCGCATTAGTTAGTTTTGTCTCCAATTTCTGCACACTGGATGTTTCCCTTTTAGCCGTTAATTAACTCTAGAGCAATCTGATATTGATCCAACAGCTATTAACTCCAATATCATAACAATTGCCCTCCCCATGAAATTAAGCTTGTCCTCAAGCTTTGGTTAGATACAGTACTGAATGTTGTTGAAAGGGTTAGGCTTGTATTGCAATGAAGCAAGCTCCTCTCTTGTTATACAGAAGGATTTTGTACAAAAGGTCAATCCATGAATTATCCATTTCCAGTCAAATGTCATACCTACAAAGGCCTTGCCTTTACATTTCAGTTCAGACATGAGAAAGGTTGTTGTTTGGGAGTTGGAGAGTAGTATTGTCCAATGGACAATTTTGCCCTTTCCTCTATTTAGCAGTTGTTCCAAAGCTGGCATTACTTCCAAAGTTGGAGACTTCACTGGATTTTTGGAAAGGGAAACTGCACTGAGCCCCCACTTTATCATGGAATCACATATAGGCTAATGATGAGATTTGTGTAGAATAATGCTTATCATGGCAACCCCTTCACCTCTTTGTTCTTCAAGAACCTGGTGGTTAACCTTACCGCTGTTTTGGGTAATTAATTGCCACAGTGAACCAATGGTCAATTGCCCTATGCCTAGTGATGTAGTTGTAGAGGAAAATTGTACCACATGTGACCTCCATTCCTCCCTAACCCCTTGATCATTATAAAACTGGTTGACCATCCTAGACTTCTCAAAGTGCACTTGCACAACACCAGGTTCATTACTGGTACCAACCATTCCCTGTGGTACCGATACTGTGGCCGTAAGATCCTGGAGACCAATTTGAAATTGCAGTACCAAATGCATCACCATGATACACATAAGTGCCAATGGTAAAATTGCGTCTGCTAGTTTGTAGCCTTTCTCTCTTGGTCTTTGAGGGACCATCCTACAGTTTTGCAACTTTTGTGGGACTGTGCCAACCCTTGACAACCAAATATAGGGGCATACTGTGAGCATGAGCATGAGCAGAAGATAGATCATACAAGGTATTTGTACAAAATTGCAAAATTGCAATCTTGTAACCCCTTTCCAATCAAAAATCATGCCTAAGACTGTTTTGCCCTTACAATTCGGCCTAGTCCAGAGAGAGGTTTTTGTCCACTTGTTCTGCTGTCCAGTTGTTCTGTTGGTACAGTTCAACCAAATTACCAATTTTCCTGTCCACTTGTTCTGCTGTTGAATTGAATCTGGACTCAGTTGTTGTGTAGTTAACCCCTTCATGGTAAATGATCCTTTCCAATCAAAAATCATCCCATAGACAATGTTGTCCTTATGCCTTTGCAATTCCACAGCCCTCTTAATGACCATTTTGCCCTTGCCTCTAGGCAACCCTTGGCAGTAAGGGTGTTTCTGTGGACAAAAGCATCCCGCAGACCACTCTATGGTTCCACCTTTGTCTTGGATGTCACTTAAGCCCTTGTTATTCAAATGTAATGGCAGGTTGGAGTTAATTTGGAAATTGTAGCTCCCTATCTCAAATTCAATGAACTGACAAGGTTGCTGGATATGCTTTGTACCGATGGCAGTTGGTTTGGTTGTGGTGAGCTGATCAGTGGTCTCATCTAATACGACCTTGTTTTCCAGTTGAGGTTGGAGAACTTTACCGAGATTAAAGGTAAATGTATTGGTACAAGTCTTAAGGTCAATTTGCTCAATGTGACTAGTATGGATACCGTCAGGTGGTTCTGGTGGAATTGCCGCAATGAGAGTTTCTGTTTCACATCTGCTATTGCTAGCGTAGCATGGAAATTTGGCAGTGTTCCTCACAGGAATTACAGGACTAATTTGGATAAGGGTGCACCTACCCATCGTCATGGTCCTAATAAAGGTCGGTACCATGGGTGAGCTGAAAATGATTGATTATGTCTGGTGGTTTTGGTTCAATTGAAGCGGGAACACTCGCTGTTGCATATTGTTTTTTTGGGCAGTGGATGCAGTGGAGACCTGTACGGTACTAGTCTCATCGGTATCAGATAAGCTTTGAATCTTGGCTTCAAGAATGGAATCAAGCTTCAAGGAAATATCGTGTGTGACCATCTGTTGTGCATGTAGCTCAAACTGAGTTGCAATTATGGTATAACGATGATCTGGTTCAGGGATTGGTATGACAGGCTCAGTCTGAGTTGTATCGAGTGTGTGTTCACTGAGATTGAGTTGGCCAGCTGTGGAGTTAGCCTCGGGTTCTTGATCTGCTAGCTGTTCAGATCTCACTTGTACCTCTTCAGTATCATTCTCTTTTGCAAGACGACGCGCCTCCTTGAGCACTGCATCTGCAAATTTATCGAAAGCCTTAAGCATGTTGTCTCTGATCCGCAGCATGTTTTTCTCCCTTTCGAGAGCAAGCTCAACCAGTTTGGCTCGCAAATCAACTATCCATTTGTCTTCGCTGGCTGGTGGTTCTGCAGAGGAAAGATTGATAGGAGGAATGAGGGAGGAAGATCGGTGTACTGGAGCTTGAAAGCTCCATTCAGCCATGGAGAGATCAGACACCAAGGGAAATCAAGAAATCAAAGCAAAAGTCGAATTAATGAAACTTAGCCCCAGATTGCGATCTTGAGGCTCTGATACCAATTGTTATGATCCAAGTAGGATCATACAAAGAATTTCGCAGCAGGAGAATCAAAATGAAAATAAACTGAGAAGAATTTGGGATAATTGAGATAAAAACTGATAATAAGATGGAAAAAGGAAATTGACAGCAAACGAAATTGAATTGTTCCTTTATTGAATTCTCAGAGCACAAATACAAAAGATAGCTAAGAAATATAAGAGATACATTTGGGTAATGGAATTTTGAATTGGTCTTCAGAATCTTATGGCCACAGTATCGGTACCATAGGGAATGGTTGGTACCAGTAATGAACCTCGTGTTGTGCAAGTGCACTTTGAGAAGTCTAGAATGGTCAACCAGTTTTACAATGATCAAGAGGCTAGGAAGGAATGGAGATCACATGTGGTACAATTTTCCTCTACAACTACATCACTAGACATAGGACAATTGACCATTGATTCACTGTGGCAATTAATTACCCAAAACAGTGGTAAGGTTAACCACCAAGTTCTTGAAGAACAAAGAGGTGAAGGGGTTGCCATGATAAGCATTATTCTACACAAATCTCATCATCAGCCTTCGTGCTTTACTGTCATCTCTAGCCGACAACCTAATAAAAAAATAAAGAAAATTTTATTTTTCACCGTTTCATGTACCCGCGGAAATGGATTAGCTTATCGGAAGAATTTAGACAACTGACAAGATTATCTACCGACAAAAATTAAAAGGCTGAAATAAATTACAATTCACAGCTCTTCAATCCCTCTTAGTTTGTGAGAAGTGGGACAAATAAAACAATGGGATACTATGATCACGAAATCAGAGTGGCGCAGCGGAAGCGTGGTGGGCCCATAACCCACAGGTCCCAGGATCGAAACCTGGCTCTGATAGAAATTTTGTTATCCACTTTTTTTTCCTTTCCGCATCTCCTTCCTAATATATAGCTAAATGGTCTGGTCCATGCCAACTCAATGCGTTTTTCGCGGGCTTCAAGCGTCCAACTCCAACACGTTGGCCTGTAATAAGGTCTCTGATAAGCCGAGCCTTGTTAGAGTCTGTTCTTACCTTTGAGTTGCATAAAATTTTATATAAAAAATGGTTCCAGGGCTTTTCCTTTTTTTTCTTCTTATTTTTTCTGCTCTCCCGAGCATTTTCTCTTGTATGCTTCAGAAACGTACAACTTTATTTTTCCCTTGTTGAAAAAGAAACACAAATTAGTTACCAAGCTGCTTGACTGTGGATAAAATGTATCGGATAAAACTCCAGCCACAAACAAATAAAAATTATATCTACAGCTGACTGAATATTGCAAAATCATGGCAGAAAGCAAACAATCAAACAGTTTCTTTTCTTTTATAAATTCACTATTATCTTTCTTGCAAACCTATGAAAATAATGCAAGAAGTGACAAAGCGGATCCTACTGAAAAGTGAGAATAATACTATACACTTGAATACCAAATTCACTCGAGGTCTGTACAGAAGTAGCTTGTATCGATCTTTCTGTAGTCCAAATGTTTTCTTGCAATGAAGCATTAAATATCAGCTCCTCCGAATGCCAGGCCTATCACCACCACCCCTACTCGGTGGTGCCACTGTTGGGCTGCTAGAGGCAGAGGCCGTAGCACCACTACCAAGTGCAGTTGCCGCTGATTCCACATGTGTTAGCAAATACTCATATATCTTCTTCCGAAGTCTTTCAACAGTGTCCCTGGGCACACTGCCTGTCTCCACTGTCGCCTCCACCTCTCCCTCTGCTGCACCTGTCACGCCCTCGCAACCATCCCTTCTCTGCCCGACCACATCGAGCCAATCATTCACCCTCTTGAGCTGTGACAGCATTCCAGCCACCCGATCCCTGTCCCACAGCTCTGGTGCCACCACATCAGCATCAAGAAACCTCTCCACAAACCCCAGAAACCAACTTGTGGTCTCCTCCTTCAGCCCTCTTGCCATCTCGGCAGCATCCTCCATCCCGTCCTGGTCACGTGTCCACTCTCTGACCTCCACCAAGGCGGCTGCTGGTGGTGGTGAATGGAGCCGTCTTGCCACAGATCGAGACCTGGAAGGAGTAGAAGGAGAGGACTTTACAGCTGCAGGAGAATCACCAGCCACAACAGCTGTGACTACTTGAGCAGCAGATGATGGTGGTGGGAGAGCGGGTCTGGGACCATAGAGAGTGAAAGGGGAGATGTCGGTGGAGAGGGCAGCATGGACCCAAGAGACAGCAAGCTGTCTGTGGTCAGAGGTGACACGAAGGTTTTCTTCTGGGATTGGGTCAGGTAATACAGTTGAATCAGAAGAACTGGCATCTTGGGTGGAGTTGGATTTGGAGAGGGAATCAGCAATGAGGCTGGCACGGTTTAAGGTGGCATGGAGAGAGAGGAATTGCTCTACTGTTGGTTGAGGTGAGTCTTCTCTTGCTGCAGCACGTAGTTCAGCATAGGTGCTGTTAAGTAAATTTCATTACAAAAAAATATTCTAAGAAAAAATGATTTGCAATTTTGCAATGCTTAAATTGAGAACTCACATTAGTTAGTAAAGGAGTTCTGATATTTCACTCCATGTAGTATAATCATTTGTTTTCCTATGAAATTTATAATACCAAGTCCTACTGGCTTGCTATCAAACTATTTTCAAGTTTCCACAAAAGATCATTTCATCCAGAAATTTTCCCTTTCTAAAGTTTCCTTTCATGAACTTTTTACTTTCAACTATTTGACAGATTTTTTTTTTCAGTCAATCTATTGTGACAAAATTGTAAAGCAATTTCACAATGTCAACAAGACCTTTTCCCAGTTTTAAATTGCTACATAACTACCCCAAGAGGGGAAACCCTTAATTAGTATATGCATGCATATATTAACACCATTTGCAATCCTTCTTTTCAGTTAATTTCCGTAGTCTGGTCATGTTCAAATCATCATTGCTAAGTTATCAAAACAGCTTCTAGAAAGGGAATCATGTAAGTCCATTTAAATAATATCAAAATTTGGATTCCTTTATCAAAGTATATATTGATAATCATTAAAAAAAAATACACCTAATCCTGTTTAAACTGCAGCAATGGTGGCTTTGTTATAACAACATACTATTTTAACTTATAAAATGTACTGTTCACGTACATCTTGATGTTTGAGGTTTTGAATAAAGTGAGGGCATTTCCTGTTTGTGTGATTGCAAAGTTGTCATAAATAAAAGACATAAGACGATTTTACAACTGATTAACTAGAGGTTCTTGCATATTAACACAGCAAGCATATGGATTCCAGGTCATTGTCCTAATTAATATCAATTATATACACATAAGACAAGTTAGGTTGAACTGTTGTTGTATAATAATGCAATAAAATCACAATATCTGTTGAGAAAGTGACATATTACCTGAGGCACCTAAGCAAGGTCTCAGCAGCAGAAGCTTCTTGCAGAGCTTCTATAGCTGCTTGTTCGGCCGCATCTCTATAACCCATTACTTCCTGTTTTCCACCAGAAATTAAAATTAAGCTAACATACTCATACATTGAACAATCCTAGGTATTACCTATAAATTGCAATTCATAAAGAAAACGAAGCGTATAATTCTTTTACAAATGAATAATAACAAGAATGAATCTGCAAGAAATGGATCCTGCAGAGGCCTAAGCAAATTGAGAAAGTCAAATAAATCAATGCATTTTTTATTTAACTGACTCCAATCAGTTGAATATCTTGATATTTAAAGAGCTTGATCGACTAACTCAAAACTTTGTACAGATATAAATTAAGAGCAAAACTATGGTGCTTGTGCATGCACAGTGCTTGTGCATATGGACCATCCGATGCGCATAGAGATTTGTGGAGATTCGTGCGCATCGAATCTCGATCCACATCGGAGGATCCAGATACGCATGCACCATAACTTCACCCATAAATTAATTTCTTTGGTCAAAGTAGCCATGAAGTGGAGACCGAAGGTGACTTTATGACATCTTTTTTCTCCAGAATCTCTATTTTAACCAATATTGTTTATACACAATATCTTAGATCCTTTCAGGGACCTAACCAGTTGAGAACTTTACAAATGTGTAATTACATTACCTTCCCGAGCTTAGCAATAGAAGATGGCAGTGATCCCCATGAAGCTGTACTTTTTGTCAATTTTCTACTATTAACAGGAACTTTCACTATATTACTTAAAGAGAGATTGCTAGGAGCTTCATTTGTTTTCTTCACAAGAGTTCTTGGCTTGTTCGGTTTCTCTGAATCTTCTTGTGCTAATCTTGAACTGGTTTTCTTTGTCGGGGTTTGTGGCTTGCTCTCTTCCTTAGATGGCAGTTTTTCATCAGAGGTTGGTTTTCTTTTAGGAACCTGTAAGTTCAAATAAAATCTCATTTTGAGAGGAAAATCCCATTATCATACAAGAAATATTCCACCTCTCTTTGTTGTTATATGCAGGAAGAATAGTTCAAGATGTTTAGAAAGATTCGACAAGAGTAACAAAAGTGACATTATTGAACTATTATCGTTAATCTTTTCATCAAGTGCAAATAAGAAATTTTTCCTGGAACTATTTGTATATTTATGTTTCCTTTCATTTACTCGGGATTTGGATGTAAGATAACACCAACGATCTAACTTTGTACGAACTTAAAAGTAGTCTACCTAACCAGTATACTGATACCAAATTAAATGCTTAACTGTTTGTTTTCTGTTATCATAAAAAATTTAATAATATAAAAGCTCAAGTAATAGTATATATGAGATATGCAACTCTCCCTCATTTTTTACTTATTTGCTTGAACCACGACAAAAAGGAATTTTTCATATAACAAATTTGCAACATAAAGAAAGTAACTACAAAGAAAGGAAACATACTGAAGTGCTTCGCGTTTCAGGTTTGCTCCCCGACTTGGCTGGTCTAGGATTGGAAAAATCCCTTCCCTTCAGCGGCTCTCCATTTCCATCCCAACTCTTTCTCAAAGCTTTTGGCCCTGACAAGCTCGCAAGTGCACTACTCCCAATTGAACTCCCACCAGATTGTTTTCGACCAGTCACTTTTAGAACATAAGCTGCTTTCTCCAATAAACCCATCCTTGATACTGCTGGCTTACTTTCCTTATTCTTACCTCCATTAGAAAATTTGTCGAATGTTACAGGAAGTGAGTGACAACTGGTTGGAGAAGAAGGAATTGACCTAGACAAAGACTTTGACCTAGCATTACTGTTGGACTCCTTTTCTCTTCTCTCCTCTACACTACTTACTGATTTCTTTGAAAGAGACGAGCTCGATCTGCTCGGTGACGCCTTCTTGCTTTCCATTGTTTCTATTTTGGGCACAATGATACTAGGTTTTCTTATCTTGCTCTTCTCCTTCTCTGTGGTTACTTTGTTATTGTCTTTGCTGTTGGCTTTGGCAGTGGTGGCAGCAGCAGAAGTGGAAGTAAGATCTTCAGGGGTACCAATGCATGGGTGACGACCAGGTACTGGTCTGAGACCCCTGGCAACTGGTACGGGAGAGGCCCGTTCAAGATGGTCAATGTAAATAAACTGTCCCAACTGAATCTTGTCGCTTGAGATTAGATCATCGTCTTCTTCAGTTAAAGAGACATAGGTGGCATGAGAGGAGTCAGAAAGCTTGAGGTAGAAGCCTTGGCTGGAGTAGAGGTCCCCGCCTGCCAGCGCTGGCACGATGCCGACGACCTGGAGAAGTGTGGAGCGGTGGGGCTCACGAGCCGGCTTCGGGTCTCGATTCATTTGTTGAAGGAGCTTTAGAAGGGCTCCTTGGACTAGCATTGCCATATTCTTAATTGGATATCACCTGTATGCTAATTAAGTATCTGTCAAGAGAAAGGAGAATTTTAGGAGAAAATGAATAAGACTTTTGAGTGTTTTGATTTTGATTGCAATACTTTGTTTAGATAAGTATGTGGTTTATGCGTAACAGTAGGGCATATTAAAATGGTACCGGGTTGTGGTACAAATGAGGGTTGGTATTGTTTAGGATAAAATAATTGTAAAAGTCTGTTTCATAAATGAAACGGGTTGTAATGGCCTTTTCTTAATAAAAAATGAATAAGACTTGAGAATCGCTCTTAAGTGTTTAAGAGGTCCTGAAATGATCAAATAGCTCTTAAGAAAGAAACAGTACTAAAACATAAAAAATCACAACTTGAACTTACTACGCTAATTTTCCTCAACAAAAAAAAAACTTACTACAGCTAATACAACACTAGAGCCACTGTTACAGATTTCACTAATACAATATGATAGCTATTGTCACAGAAAGGTTTAAAAAATGTAATAAAGCTGGATGTACCGCTTGAATGAAGCATCTGAGGAAACAAAATATAAAAATTGAAATACTACACTTAATGCCTTTTTTGGTTGTGTCACACTGTTGGAGGTAAAAATTGCTCAATATTAAAAAATAAATGCAAAAATTATAATAGAAAGATACATCTATTGGGCATTTTCGTTATAGGTGGTCCATGTTCTAGTCAAATGGGAGAAGTAGAGACTAGAAAATCATGTGTCGGAAAATTCAAACCAATGGCCGCAAACATAATAAACATATTAATATTAATATTATTGAGATGCGAATGTGAATGCAGAGAATCAGTACATGACAAGGCATGTGCAATTAATTGGAGATTGGATCAGCAATCAGTGCGACTGTGCAAAATAACGAAAATAATAATATATTAATACTTGATCAAATTATTTTTTAATCATTGAAAAAAAAATCACATGGTCCAAAGCAAATACGCAATCACTCCTTTTCATAGGGAAGAAGCTCAGGCAAAGCAATTGAAGCCTACGTTTACTGAAAAAAGAAAAAAAAAAAGTAATAGGACAGAAAAACGAGCACTACCATTTAAACTGAGAAAAGCTTGAAACAGGAGATAAAAACAAGTGTTCAAAAACCCTCACAGTAGAATAAATGTTCCATTGCTCCTATTTCCCAATCACTTCTCATTTCCTACACATGAGAGTGCTGGAAAATTGACAATTTGGAAGGGGTTTAACGGCTTTAACTTGAGCAAATCTCAAGTTTGAAGCGAAACGCGACTTTATTTACCACAGAATAGTCACAGAAAGGGAATATAAATGCTGATTACTGACAAAAATCAGCGCGGAAAATTGGAACTTCCTAAAAAATTCCAGTTTTCCAAACTACAAAGTTATATCTCCATGTTGACAAATTGAAATTTCGGATCAGATAGGAAACTCGGACAAATAAAACCTTAACCACAAAGCCTACTGGAATTACCTCTTTCTTCGTTTAACGCCGTCTTTTCACTACGACGACACTACCATGGGAGGAGAAGAAGGGAGGAGAGAGAGAGAGAGAATCTGACAAAGAGAAAAGCAAAACGCATGGTTATCCAGGTGGAACCAACTCCCGAATTTCT
Source organism: Eleocharis quinqueflora (assembly GCA_964058865.1). NCBI lineage: Eukaryota > Viridiplantae > Streptophyta > Magnoliopsida > Poales > Cyperaceae > Eleocharis > Eleocharis quinqueflora. Next base: position 205,898 of record CAXKVX010001029.1, on the reverse strand, counting down.
TCGCTGTGAGAGAAGCTTTTTTGTTCTCTTTTGCAAGTTTTAAAGCTCTCTTTGTAGTTTGTATTAGTGGGAAGGAGAGAAGTTCACATCAGATCTGGAGGCAAATTATTTTGTGATTATTTGAGGATACGGGTGAGATGATGCGTCAGCGTTATCAGAGGATTACAATTAGATCTGTCCGTGCGTAACGATCACGAAAGAGAATAATTTCGTTAACCGTTTTGTTTAATGAATGATTAAGAAATTTTATTTCGTTAAAAAAACAATTGGAACGAAACAAAACGATCAAACTCATTCTCTTCGCTCTTCATCCATCTCATCTCTCATCACACTAAAGCAAATTAGGAATTAGTAGTGAACGATTCTAATCATACAGCAGAATCAAATCATTCATCTCATCTCTCATCATCTTCTCTCAGCATAGTATTTTTCTCTGAAATAAAAACAATTCTAACAATACAAGTCACAAACGATCACAAAATAATATGTTTTCGTTAACCGTTTCATTATTTAAACGAAAAATTTATTTGATTATAATTGTTTCATTTGTCACGAAACGAAACGAAAAATGATCAAATGACCAACAATTAACAGGTGTAAGTACAACTGATTCAATTGAAGCAGGAAATGCCAAGTACTTGTGACCTGAGTCACTGCCACTTGGACCCACATGATTCTGTATTATTGTACTCTTCGTTCATCAAAGCTTTGCGCTTTCCAGTTAATGACTCACACACGTTGCGACATAAACATTTGGTTCTCAGAGAATCTACGTTAGTGGAGGATCTGGAGGGAAAAGGTGAAATTGCAAGTGGAGAACTTGAAATTGTGTATTAATACATTTAGAAGGACGCGGATCACGCGGTGCATGTTTGGATCCGTACCTTCTATATTAACAAATTATTAATATATTTTTTGTAATGACAAATTAGAATTGTCGAATTTGATTTCAACGATTTTACTATCGGACAACATTTTTATCGTAGGGACAATTTTTTCTATTTATTTTATTGTAGCGTGCAAAAATATTCGATGTATTTTTTTTGACAATAGCAAAATTCAATATGGACGGCTTGCTTTTATTGCTTTTCGAAAGCGCACAACAATATTTACAATGTTTTGAGTATATAAGCCTTATACTCATAAAAAATCAAATGAAATGCAAAGAACAACAATTGTGTCTGTAATCTGGTACTAGTTAAAACTCCAACATCCTGTCGGTACCATTGGTATTAAACTGCACCAGAGTTATTGTAAGAAATTAAAAACTATTTTAGATGCATCAAAATCCTGCCAACACCACTCTTCAAGCTATGCCTCATTATCTGATTCTGCCTGTGGGCCCTGAGTTGCCATGGCTGAATCCGACTGAATCAATTCAACACTCCTTTGCATTAATGCTGTAAACTGGTAAGCCAAGGGAGATTGAATACCTGTCCAATGGAGGAAATGATGCATAACAGTATGATATATTGTTATGTGAGCTGAGCATTGTTTGTTATTAAAAATAATGACATTTCTTTCAATCCAGATAACCCACACAAATGCCACAAGCAAATTGCCCCAAAACTGTCTATCTTTTTTAGTATTTGCAACAATGCTTGTCCATAGGTTCTGAATTGATGAAATATCAATTTTCCCTCTATTATGTATGTTATTTTGCGCAAATGTCCAAATTTTTTCACTAATTGGACATTTATTGAACAAATGTTCAACTGACTCAGGGTGGTCACAGAAAGAACATTTCAGTTCTCCTTGCCAACCTCTTTTTACCAAATTGTCCTTGGTTAGAATTTTATTATTAATTATTAACCATAATAATAATTTGCATTTCAAAGGGCTGTAACTTCCATACCGTGTTATTGATATTGACAGAAATTCCACTAAAATTAAGGAATTTATACATTGAGGCAACAGTATATATACCATCACCAGACCAAGTCCAAATGGCTGAATCTGCCCTGGATGTAAATTGCATATTTCTTAATATATTATTCAATTGTTCTTTCTCAATTTTCATAGCTGCACTAACACCTCTATTCAAAAACAATTGAGTATTGCCTTTATTAAAAACCTGTGCAATGGACACATTGGATTTTTTGGTTTTTGCAAATACCAAAGGGAATTGTATACAGAGGGCATTATTATTATGCCATGTATCATGCCAAAAGTTAATGCTTTCTCCATTCCCTAGTATTCGAATAGAGCCTAATTGAATAAATTTATAAAGTGAGGAAACATCATGCCAAAAATTTGAATAATTCAGTTTACTATTATAAATGCTAAATGTCCCATATTTCAGAATTATTACTTCTTTCCAAAGGGGATTGTCATCAGAATAAATGAACTTCCAACCCCATTTACTAATTAAGGAGAAGTTCATATGCTGAATATTTTTTATACCCCAACCCCCAAACTCTTTTTCTTTACATATTCTATCCCAAGCTACCAAGTGGTATTTCTTTTTATTAGAATCAACACCTGCCCATAGAAATTTTTTCCTAATTTGATCTATTCTATTAATTACCCATTTTGGAGCTTTGAACATAGACATATAATAGATTGGAATAGATGAAAGTACAGAGTTAAGCAATACTAACCTCCCTCCCATAGATAGCATTTTTCCTTGCCATATGGGTAATTTTTTGTGTAATTTATCTATAAGTTCGTGCCATTCTTTTCTCTCAGGCCTTTTCCAGTGTAAAGTAAGTTCCAAGTATTTAAAGGACAATTTATTTACTTGACAATCAAAAAGTGAAGCATAGTAATTAGTCATGTGAGGCTCCAGGTTAATTGAAGCAAGAGCTGACTTAGAAAAATTGATATGTAAACCTGAAATTGCTTCAAATGAGCTAAGAAGCCATTTGATCTTTTCTAACATTTTTTGGTTTGCTTGAGAGAAAATTAAAACATCATCTGCATAAAATAGGTGTGTTATTTGCATATTATTTGTCAATTGTGGTCCAAGTCCTTTAATATGACTTTTTTTAGCACTTATCCGTAAGAGTTTATTAAGACCATCCATTGCTAAAATGAACAAATAAGGGGATATGGGATCTCCCTGTCTAACCCCCTTTTGACACTCAAAATATGGACCTATCTCCCTATTAATGAGCACAGCACTTCTACCCTTTCTAATAATCTGAGCAATCCAAAGAATCCACTTTTCATCAAAATCCCTTTGTACCATCATGTCTAAAATATAGTTCCAATTAATGTTATCAAATGCCTTAGCAAAATCTAGCTTAAGAATAACACCTTGCTCTTTATTATGTTTAACATGATGTAAAATTTCATGAGCAGTAATCACACCTTCAGTAATGTTTCTCCCTTTCAAAAATGCATTTTGATTAGGATCTATTATTCTATTTATAATGGGGTATAACCTATTGGATAAGACTTTAGTAAAAATCTTAAAACTACAATTTAGTAGACTTATAGGTCTATAATTAGAAATCTGAGTTGGTGTATCTTTTTTAGGAATTAGACAGATCAATGCCCTATTAAGCTGTGAAATATCAAACTTATTATTATAAAAATCCTCAAACATACTCATTAAATCATACTTGATTAAATCCCAAAATTGTTGGTAGAATAGCATTGAAAATCCATCTGGGCCAGCAGATTTGTTTGGGTCCATTTGAAAAACTGCTTTTTTGACCTCATCTTCTGTGAATATCTGTGTAAGTTGTATGTTTTCCATTACTGTTACTTTTTCTTCTACATCCCATATATTATTATGAAATGAAGCAGTCGTTACATTCCTTGTTCCTAAAAGGTCTTTAAAGTGTATTGTTGCTGCATTTATTAAATCCTTTTGTTCCTTTACTTCCTGACCATTTACTTGAAGAGAAAGAATTTTGTTATTCTTAGTCCTAATAGAAGCTATTTTGTGAAAGAAGGATGTGTTAGCATCACCTTCTCTAAGCCACTTTGTTTTAGCTCTTTGGCTCCAATAGATTTCCTCAAATTTATATATATCAAATAACTCCTTTTTATGAATATATAAAGAATCAATTTCTGATTCAGTCAAATCCCTATTTTCCATGTGCACTTCTAAATCATTAATTTGCATTTTTAGATTATGTTTTTTATCTCTAATTTCTTTTTTTATGTTCTTACTCCAGCCTTTAAGTTTCTTTCTTAGAAAAATAACTGCCTCTTTCCATTGTATAGCCTTGTTATCACCATGAATTGATGGCCACCATTTTTGAACAAATGGCAGAAAGTCAGTTTGTTCTGACCAACACTTTTCATATCTAAAATTATATTTAAATGAATCATTTTGAATTCCAAATTCTAAACAGATTGGTGCATGATCTGATAGCTGTTTGACTAGACCTTTTGATATTGCATTAGGGTATAACATTGTCCAATCAAGATTAACCAAAAATCTATCCAAACAGGCCATTTGCTTACTTTTATGGCCTCTACACCAAGTAAACTTTCTGTTTTGGACCTTAAAGTCTAACATATCATTATCTTCTATAAAGTTATTAAAAAGTTCCATGTTATTATAATCAAAAGATACCCCTTTCTTTTCTCTTTTGTTTTTGATACAGTTAAAATCTCCCCCTATTATCCAGGGGCCAGACCACAGTTGGCTGAGTGCATTTAATTCCTTCCAAAATAAAGGTTTCTCATTGCTTAAGACTGGACCATAGACTGTTGTACAAGCCCAAGTTTTATTATTCTTAATATTTTTTAATAAAACTGACAAGGAAAACACACCTTTGTGCCAACGTAATATTGAGCAGGTAGTATTTTTTATACCCATAAGGATACCTCCTGATCTACCCCTAGAGGGAATAAAATTCCAAGAAAAATCTTTAGCTAAATTATTAAATAATCTTTGCATTAATTGGTCTTTTTTAGTCTCTTGTATACAGATTATGTCAATTTGTTCATCATGAACAATTTCCTTTAATACCGTTCTTTTTTCCGCCATACCAAGTCCTCTGATATTCCAGCTAAGTACTTTCATTAGAAATAACAATTTGTCCCTCTCTTAGGCTTTCTTCATCATACTCTTGAAAAAAGTTAACTAATTCAGAAAGCAGTTTATGCATTTTGACATTTTCTGTATGTCTAATGCCTTCTACAAATTGCTGTTGAGAAGTTTTATCTCTTTTAAAAAGAATCCCCCAATCAGCAAATAAACTAATAATTTCCTCATCTGTTAGTTGTGAATAAGGAAAAAAATTATGAAATGTAGAGAAATTCAAACCTTTTTCTTCAATTTCAGCTCTTCTGAGTTCAGCACCAGATGTGGCCCTCATCTGCAGAAGAGTGTTGAATGGGATACCTTCCTTGATTCCTTCATCTAAAGTTGCTGAGGAAGCCTTGTGAGCCGAAATTCCATCTTTATGCAGCACCATTTTCATGCCTTCCTCTCTAGCCTTCAGAGCCATCATTAGATGCAGAGAATCCTTAGGGATAGAATGACTTTCCTGGGGTGGAGCATTTGGAACAGAATGCTTCTCTAATTTTTCCAGAGGAATATGTATATCTTCTGTTAAGCTTTGGGTGGGCTTGCTGCATTCTCCAGTTGACAAAGCATATGTTTCTAAAAGATCTGAAGGAACCCCTATTCCAATATACCCTTGGATATCTACTTTAGATTTTCCTTCTAGAAGAGAGAGTTGCTTTCGCAGAGCTTTAATCTCTGCTTCCATTAAAACTCTGTCTTGATCTTCAATAAGTGCTTTTGAGTTTTCTCTTTCTTCTGGAGCCTTACTGACACTCTGAGTTACAGAAGCTTTATTAAGACTTTGCTTCTGTGAGATCTTTCTTTTCTTAGAGGCTTTCTTATTTGTTTTGGAAGCCAATGTCTGGGTGTTCTGAGGAGGCCAGGTTGATAGGTGAATAGGAATTTTTTTTCTGAAAATATCTGTTAGCAGGGGCATTAGACTGGGTAAGAGCCATGTTAGCAGGAGCATTAGAGTGAGTAAGAGCCACGTTAGAAAGGCAAGGAGAGTGATGAGATGCTATTACAACATTGATACCAGTTGCAGAAATTGGTGAAGCTTGTGGAGGAAGGCTTGTCAGGGGTACAATTGGCTGAGTTGGCACAACAGACGGCTGTTTGTGCATTTCTTGACCGAATTTAAAGATTAGGTTTGTGAGCTCTGATTTCGGCTTCACCTTATCTGAATGATCCACTTGAGAACCAGATGAATTACTTCTTTCAACACCAATTCTGGTATATCCCTTTTTCCCATCAGGTTTCATCACTTCCAGCCAGATCAGATTAGGTATCGGTGTTTGATCAGGAACTTCAACTAGCACCCGAGCTGAGGTTATATTTGATTTCAATTTTTTCCTGATAATCAATTTCTAAGAGAGTACCAAATGACGAGACGATTTGGCCTAAAGAAATTGGACCAGACAGATCATATGAGATATTTGAAAGATTAAGCCAGATTTGATTAGTTTTCTGGTAGAAAAATAGATCTGAAAAATCAAGAGAAAGAGGAAGCCAATACGAGCCAATTTGTAGAAAACCCTTCTTTCTAATCATAGAACACCAGAACGCCGATCCTTCGATTAGAAATCGATTCCGGCTTACCACACGAATTGCCCATGGCCCTAACAGAGGAAAGGTTTCTCTGAGCTGAGAAAGGAGGTGATTAACCTCAATGTCATCTCTCGCTTGAACTAAAACACTGTTTTCGAGTTGTTTGTGAAGCAAGACAAATTCTTGCTGGTCGATCTTGATCATGTGGATCAGAGGATTTGCCATTGACGAGAGCATCGATGTACTCGGAGCTGAGGTTTGAGAGATGGCTGGAGGGTTTAGAGGAGAATTCACTCGAGAAATCAATTTTCTGGCAGCACAATTCCGAGCAAGATGGCCTGTTTTCTTACAGTAAAAACAGCATTGGGGATTCTTACAATCTCTCGCCATGTGTCCTGAGTCTCCACATCTAAAACAAATTGGCTTCTTTGAACGGTTGAGATTAGGCAGTTGAAATCCGACGGAGAAGGGGACTGCTAGCTTTGGAATCCGAGGCCATTTTACACCTCCATTTCCTGTCGTCTTCAAACATCCATTTGTTGCACTGACCGGTGGACCCTTTGACAGGATCGCAACATAAGTTGATTTGGTACTATCTTTCCCGAATTTTGAGATTAGATTTCTAGCATGAACACTTAACATGTCATCACAACGAGAAGCCTTGAGTTGATCTATACTAACTGTAACTAGTATTCCTTTCTTGGAGAATTCTTGGAGATTTCTTGGAGCCATTTCTTTCAGTTGTAATAACTAATAAGCATACGAATTATCTATACTATATTAAAAAGCAGCTCTACTGGTGGTATTCATTTGGTCTGAACATTTCAGACTACGATTCGTGCATGTATTAATACATCAAACTACGATAATTCGATGTATGCTTGATGATAAAAAGGTTTCATCTAGGTTTCTGCAAAGATAGGTTGTAATTGTGAGCATTGTTTTGAAAAATGGTCCTGTCGGTCGATTAGTACTATTCAGAATGGACGGTCAATTATTACGTATAATGTATTTTGAAGATATTTTGTGATTCTGAACGATTAGTCAGCCTTCAAAATTCGTTAAATTTTTCGAACTGAACTATTATTCGTTTTTTCTCTAAAAATTACATTTAAACTCTTATTTTGATGATTTCAATTTCTATAAAAACTAGAATTTACGAATTTTAATTTGAATATAGTTTTTATTCGTTCGAATATTCACGAATATTGTCATGGACTTTTATATTACATTGATTCTTGTATGCACTCTATTTTTTTTTTCCAAAAGTCATGTTATGATTATTTATTTCTAATTTGATGTTTAAATTTTATGATTATTGGTTAATTGATATTTCGATAGTGTGATTATTTTATAAATTACTTAATTGAAACTCCAAAAAATAAAAATAAAATATATTTGATTATCTTGCACTTTACGTGCTTCACAATTACAAAATATGAACACCAATATTTTTTATATGAGAAAATATATATTAGAACATATAATTTTACAAAAGTACATACTTTATTTCAAAATGTTTAAAATTATTAATTGAGATGTTTATATATATTAGTATTTTATATTTTTCATAGATAAGAAAATACATATCATAAAAGTAATTATGTAACAATACATTTTTATTTGAATTATTAATATTTTGTACATTAAAATATTAACACCAAATTGTCCGAAAAATTCTGATTAATCAACTGCAAAATAATTATTCGCTTAACATTATCTTGTCTGGCCGTCAAGCGCATTCAGTTTTTTAAAACACTAGCAATGAGTGACGTGATCACGTTTCATCTATAAGTTTATTACCCAATCTCATTATCAAATACTACTTTGTTAATTACGAGTTGCAATAAATAATTAGTAAAATTAAAAGAAAAAAAGAATCACTAAATCGTAAAGAAGAATTTTTGAAATTTTTAGGAACTTAATTTTCATTCAACAAATATTGTCTCTTAATGACAAGAGAATCTTTTATAGGTTATAGATGCATTGGTCTCAAAGCAAACTAAAAATAACTAGCACTAACTCTAAGTGCAAACATGAAAGTTATCACTAAGAAAGTAATATGTAAATATAAAAATTATAACTAAGAAAATAATCTCGGTTAAATATGGCAATGAATGATGCTCGAAATTCAATCAAAGTAACTTCGGGTCATAATTCGAATCAGAATCGGGTTGGATATCATCATGTTTCCCGAGTTGATGAAAGTTTGACCTCAAGTTTGTATTTTCACCATAGTATTTGTGAAGATGTCGTGCATTGAACACGTTCGAAATGTGCATGTCCTCGAAAAGCTTGATTCGAAAGGCATTCTCGCTAAATTAATCAAGGATCGGGTAAGGTTCAAACTTGCGACCAGTGAGCTTGTTGTAATTACCTTTCAAATATAAATCTTTACTAATATAGACCCACACAAGTTTCCCCACCTTGAAATTAGTGTGGCGTCGCCTTTTATCTGAATATGCCTTTTACTTCTCGTATGATGCCTTCAAATTCTTATGAACTTGCTCGTGAATTTCCTACAAGTTGTGAACATATGTTTCAACATCTTTCGGGCTTTTGCTCGAGCCTTCGGTCGGTAGCAAGTCGAGAGGACCTCAGGGGATGTACCCGTACACCACATAGAAAGGAGCAAATCAAGAGAAACGCTTAACCAAGCAATTGTACTCGAATTCAATATCCGGTAAAATAATGACCCACGTTCCGAACATGGCCATTTGTGCTTGCAACATGTTTGAAAGGCTTTAGTTTGTCCATTTGTTTGAGGATGGCAAGTGGTGCTAAACTTTACTTCGGTTACAAGTCGAGACCATGCTTCCTTCCATAATGTACTCATAATTTCACATCTCTATCAGAAACAATGGAACTCGGTAAACCATGATGTCGAACGACTTCGACAAAGAAATTCTGGATAAACTTACAAGCATTGATACCCGTTATAACATCAACTATGGCATTATAAATCTAGGCTATGAAAATTCAAATCAGTTCAAGTCTAGAAATAACTCGTGATATCCATTATAACGCGAACGCTAAATCCAAAATTAAAAAATACATATCAGTTTTGTCTTGACTTGATCCAGCGTTATAACGCTACATTTTTTACATCACTTGGCGTTAAAACACCAAGTAAATTCATCAAAAAATTTCAAATCCAACGTCAGGAAATTTTGTCCTAACTTAATTATTATAACGCTAAGTTTTGTATAGTAAGTGGTGTTATAACGCCAGACTTCGTTGACCTAATTTTTGTCAGATTTGTACACCTATATAAACTCATCTTCTCCAACATTTCTCTATTCGAGAAACCTGCCTATTCTAAATCAATTAAAGCCACCATTTTTGCACCTTTGAGCTCTACTTAATTAGCCAAAAGTTTGCTCAAATCTCAATCTTGAATTAGCTAAATTAATCTAGTGATTATTGAGAGATTGCTTGTGTATTTAATTTCATTGTTCTATTCTCTATTCCATTCCTTTGTGAGCTTGATTGTTTATTGGGTTCAAGTCTTCTACCGGACTGTGTAAAGGAGATTGAATTCCATCTTGTAATTGGAACTATTGTTTAGTGAAGTGAATCGGGCTTATTACCGCACGAAGCGGGGTGCCGGAGACCCGAAGACGTAGGCGAGGCCATCGGCAAGTCGAACTCCGTCAACATATTGAGCCATCACTTTCTCTCTTCTCTTTCTTATCTCAATTTCTCATCAATTGCATTTGTGTGAATTGCTAATTGCTTAACTCGCTTGCTTAGTAATTAAATTGCTGGGATTAATTGAATTACTTATTGGTCATAATTGTGAAAGTTACAAATTGGTCATTGGAAAGTTTAATTGATATAGTTGGTTCTTTTGAGAAAAACCAATGATAGAATTTCTTAATTTGAAATATGCTTCCGCATTTAGAATTTAGTTAAGTCAAGTTGGTACAAGAACTTCTCCAATTAATTGTTGATAATTTGTATTTGAGAAGTTTGTTTAAATTGTTTGTATTGATTTATCTAGTAATCACCATTAGGAATTGAGTTGTACAAATTTGCAATGAGCCTTTGTAATTGTTTAAAATTGAAAAATTGGTACTACACCTAGACGCCAAGGTGTATCAATATCTACAAGCTTGAACTTGGTGTCGTTTACACACTCCCACAAAGCACCAAGCCAAATTAACCTTGTCTTACTTGGTCTCGTTTACACACATCGGTGGAACACCAAGCCAACGGAACAAGGTTACACAATTGGTTAAACGAGATAGATAATAAAGATAATCTCTCGCAATCTTAATGAATTTAGAATAATTTTTTATTAGTGAGATCGAGTCTTTAAGAAGGTTTTGACAAACTACTTCAAGCTCAATAATGGAGGTAACTGGATTTTATTGAGTGTATTTAATGATGTTAGAGAAAGGAAGAAGGATTCCTTTTATTTAGAGCTTGAAAAAACCTTGTATTTTGGTTAATTTCGTTTACATCGTTACACAACATTGTATTGATAATCCGTACAACAAAGTTGTTAGAATTTGATCGTTAGATTGACTTTTATTTTGTACTCCGTTATACAACGTTGTACTACGTGTGCAACAAAGTTATGGATATTGAAAATATGACAGTTATTTTGAAATATGTTCTATACTTCGTTACACAACGTTGTACTTCATTATGTAACGAAGTAGAGAATCTTCTGAGCAACTCTGTGATTTCTATTTCGTTGCACTAAGCTTGATTGTTCCAAGTTACTTCGTTGTGTAACAAAGTAGAACGTCGTATAAGTTGTTCTAAATTTTTGGACAACTATCTGTAATTTTACTTCGTTGTACAACTAATTTGGATTGATATTTCTTTGTGTAACAAAGTAAAACGTTATACAACATTGTGTGGTTTAGGTTTGATTCTTGTTATTTTTGACTCAATTTCATTAATTTAAAATTATAAGAAGCTCAAATAAAATAACATAGCATTTAAATTATCTTGATAACTTCATGCCTTGATGTTCTTGAGCTCCTTTCTTGCACCTTCTTTTTCCTTTTGCTTGAATTAAGATCTAAACAAAAACTAAAAAAATTGTTAAATTCAAAGTTTAGTTTTGCAAATCAACAAATTCGAGACATTGTTCGATACAACACAAAGTTATCAATGAGAAAGTAATATGTAAATATAAAAATTAACTAATTATAGAAATTATAACTAAGGAAATCATCTTAGCAAAATATAACAAGAAATGTTGCTCAGAATCTAATCAAAGTAAATTCGGGTTGGAATCCGAATCAAAACTCGGGTTGGATGCCGTCAGTTAGTTCCAAATAAATTGGAAATAGACTAGAAATAAAATTCAATATGAAATAAGATATCAATATAAATAATAATATTATAATAAATCAATTGATATATTGTAATCTATAAATGTCTCTCAATTATCTCACCACTTGATAAATAAATAATGAAAAGACGCGCTCGAGCTACGAACTGTACAGTACACTTGCTACACTACATATACATGTAGTCAAGTAAAACGGTCATTGACTCATTTTCTCTTATTAAAGGACTTCATAATATAAAAAATGTGTATCTTATTAGCGATACACTTTTTGATTAAAGTTAGATGCAATTTTAAAACTATAAAGATAAATAATTTCACATATATTCGTATAAAATTAAGTGAAGGGTGAGACATGAACATGTTTTCAAACTTGTACGGAACATTTAAGGCGAACTAGAAGTTTACCAAATTAATCAATAGAAATATTGCAAATGCTCAATTGCTCATCATCAAGTGGCAACAATTTTCCCACGTGATAAATAAAAAACAATATAGTTTCAGTCTTTCAGAGGTCACAACCTCCAATTGTGATGGTGAGCTTGTGGCACGCTTGAAGATTATGATGGTGAGATTAGTTATAGCATCTACATTGGTAATTATTTTATAATTGCTTAATCTGATGTGATAATTGTTATTTCGATTGCTATAATTTGTTAATCAAGTAAATATACTTATTAAAAAATTGTTGTCTAAGTGACACATTGGCAAAACAATTAGACATCATTTTTTTCTCTTTAATTTATAATTATTAGGAGATTGCTCGAATGAAGTGTTTAGCAATTTATAATTTTTTTTAATTACTAAAAATAATGACTTAACTATTTAGCAATTAAAATAAATTGCTTCAATGCAAATGCTCTTATACAATTACACCCCAACTACAACAAACTGTAGTACACTTATTACACTACAGGTACAGGTAGTCAAGTACAACAACGGTCATTAACTCATTTCCCCAATACTAAATAACCTCAACTTAATCATTAACGAATCTATGTACAATATTTGCAGAGCATTGACATGAGTACAAGGCCAGGTGCATTGAATGGGTTGAGCAGGAACTAGAAACAGCACGTGATGAGGAGCATGACATGTTTGTGGATCATAACCGCCGCCTCCGCTACAAGTAGAGGTCCCTCTCTGGATCAAGTGACATTGTCTGTGACAGGTCTCCAAGACTCCAACTATACATTTTTTTGGTGGAAAATTTGAGAGCCTTGGGCGATTCAATTAAACCTCAACAATGGAATAGGAAATGAGATTTGTATAAAAATATTACTGTTCGTATGGAAAAAAAAATTAAAATTAGAGTGAATTTTTATTTTCCCACGAAGTTAACAACGATAAAAAACTTGTATCTTATCATACGAAAAATTTGCACTGTATTTAATATTTATTTATTTTTGAAAAAAATGAGTATATCACCAGTTTCATTGAAACTATCAACGGTATTTAGTATTTACTATTTAATAAGATGGAGACGTGATACCTCGTTTTTAAATACGGGAATAAATGATGTATCCATCATCTGGAAATATTATATTTGTCTATAGAAAACCAATCATTTCAAAAGAAATAAATCGACCCAGATATTTATGTACACCATTTCAAAATAGCTTAAATCTTTTTATTAATTTCAATTTAACCTTGTTGCTTTCTAATAAATTTGCACTACTCATAAGTCATATCTCAATAAATTTGCAAATACTCTTGATCTTTTGAACAATTAAGAGCGGTTATTGAATTTATTGAATTTTCAATTACAGAACTACTCAACCACAATTCTTACTGGGTTAACTTTTTATGTACTATCACGGAATTTTTTAATTACCTATTTGCCCCTTTATGCGCAATTATATACTTTTCAATTTTTTTGCTATTTCTTATTCACCCACAAAATTGATTGCCTTCAAATACCGAATCGTCAAAATATACCATCATCCATTATATCCTTGCAAATTTCTCAGTTCAATTTCATTCCTTGCTTCAGACGTATCTTATTACTTGATAGTTTCCAATCTTTTTCAATAAAAAACAAGCCGTGTCTTTGAACTACTAGCACTTAGGATTATGAGAATGAATCGTGATACGGATCAATAAACGAACAAAACCCAGACTTTACCGTACCCTCTCGTCTGAGGTCTGACGACTTTGGAAGACAAAAAAATCAAGAAAAAATAGTGCTGGTAATTGGCGATTTCTTAATTTCACAATCGCAAGAAGAAAAAAAAAGAGAAGATAAAAAGGTATTCGTAGAAAGAGATGCTAGCCTTACTCTTCTTCTTCCTCTCGCTCACTGCCATAGCCGCATTTCTCTTCAAATTAGCCAAGGCCGATGGTACTACTTCTCCCATCTATGCGTACCGCGCAATTTCGTTCATTTATTGTCTCTTCTTTTCAAAATTGAATGAATTAATTGTGCTCGTGTATATAAGATCGACTCTTAATTTGATTATTCAGGCGATTTCACGCTTCTTTCTAAAGGTCACGCAAAGCGCGAGGCTGTCCAGGGCAAGGTAATAGCTGGTTTTTGTACATCTTATTCATTTTCCATCTTTTTTATACCTTCTTATTAATTATAATCTTTTGGTTTGTATTTCAATTTTGATTCTTTTGATTAGGTGGTATGGGTTACTGGCGCAAGTCGTGGCATCGGTCAGTTGACATTCTTTCCTTTTTCTGTTCGATAAATTGCCTCACTGGACACTGGTAGTATTGTGTTCAGGCCAAGTAGACTTCTTTTTTGTTGCTACACATGCCATCATAGTCTAGTAATTATATTGATTTAATCAGTTTAATCAAATGTAATAATTTGCTGATTGAACTAGAACAGTAAGCTCATTCTGTACTGATATTCTACTACCTGATTTACAGCTAATACTTGACAGTTATCCCATATCAATCTTAGCACACACAAAAGCATGAAAAAAGAAATTAACAGACAGTTTTTACAGACTCATGTGATATATGTCCTCAAAATTTACTCGACAGCATCTGAATATCTCTCTCTCCATTCTTTGTTTTTTGGGGGATGAATCCAGGAGCAGTACTTGCAACCCAGTTAGCTGGTTTAGGAGCCAAGCTGATTCTTTCTGCTCGTAATAAAGAAGAACTTGAAAGGGTCAAAACCGAAATCACTAGTAAGTTCAGATACAAGATTAATCATATTAGTTGATGCCGGTACATAATGGTTGCTATATTGTGACCACAGTACAGTATGACGGTTTGTTCAAATATTGAAAAGGGCAATATCTGCAGCTTGCGACAGATGGAAAACTTCCATGAATTGCTGAAGCATCTATAATGGAAAAACAGAAATGTTGAATTTTGAACAGTATAATCCACTATTGACCAGAAAGGAGCATTCATCTTCCTATAGAAGATCTTAACTAAATTTATTTTTTGTATCTATTTTTATTGTATCACCTTCTTAAATAAATAACTTTTCCAATCAACTTTTTGTTTCGTGTAAGGCAAGTATCCAGCTTCTGGTGTAGAAGTGTTGCCTCTGGATTTGTCATCTGGAGAGGAAACTTTGAAGAAAAGCGTGCAAGAGGCAGAGTCTCTATTTTCCGATGCTGGTGTTGATTGTATGATCCACAATGCAGCATTTGAGCGTCCAGTATTACTACTTTTCTCCCTTTTTATTTCGATTACTGTACCAGCTAGCTTTCCTTGTTAAATTTTATGTATGTACTTCAAGGCTTCTGCTCACTGAGAAAAATTAACTGCAGAAAAAAAGAGCACTGGAAGAAACTGAAGAAGGTACTGAGGTATGTTTCTTATGTCATCTCACTTTTCAATGCAATCCTATGTCGCTTAGATTGATATTTCTTTTATTTTTCTTTAAATTAGGCTACGTTCAGAGTAAATGTGCTGGGAACTATAACACTCACGCGCCTGCTAGCACCATATATGCTTGACAGAGGAAAGGGTCATTTTGTTGTGGTATGTCAGAAAAACTTAAGTTAAAACAAATATGATATATTTTTTAGGTTTCCATTTGCAATTATTTTCGTTAGGTTGTGATGCTTCAATAACCTAGATGCTCATTGGTACCACAGCATCCATTATGCCTCACTTGCGCACTCGTGCTTGAATTTAACCTGGCAGCTCTAAATTCTTCTTGGTGCACTGGATTATAACAGTACCAAACTTCACTCAAACAGCATGGGCATCTGGTTCCTTAAATGTATCTGTTTTGGTTTAATTTTCTTTTGATTACCAGATGAGCAGTGCTGCTGGGAAGGTTCCTTCTCCTGGTCAGGCTTTATACTCAGCTTCTAAGCATGCTTTAAATGGATACTTCCACACACTACGTTCTGAGGTTTTCACCTTCTTTTAGTTATAATTCTGGTGCAGTTCATTAATTATTGTTGTGATTGTAATTTATTTTCCAATTATTATTTATTTTTCTGGTGCTGCTGTTGGTATTATCTTTTATAAAACAACAACAACAACAAAGCCTTTAGTCCCAAACAAGTTGCGGTAGGCTAGAGATGAAACCCGATAATTTGGGTTTCATTTACATGAGAATGGCTGAATTTTTACGTTGGCACGCCAAGCTTATCACAACCCTCCTTTTCCTGATCGGGGCAAGCTTTTATACAACCATGTGATATTTACACTAGTAACTTATTTTGAAATCTGGCATGGGTTAATTCAAATTTACAGAAGCTTATGTTATCTCCCTCTCATTTTCTTCTTTATTACTAGTTTAGATACAAGCATGTTACTTGGTATTTTGCACACATATAGTGATAGTATTTTTACAAATTATCTCTCTTTTATGTATTATACTTTTTCCATTTCAGTTGTGTAAGAAGGGCATTGGGGTTACTATTATTTGCCCTGGGCCAATTCAAACAGAAAAATCTGCTGGTTCTTCAGAGGTTAGTTCTTTTTTCCCTTTAGTTTCAATAATTTATTGTACTACACTATTACTAAACTAATCTTAAGTCAGATATCATCAGCATTTCAGCACCATCTCTTAAACTTCTAATTTTTTCTCATTTAATCATACTTACAGAAACGTGTGTCATCAGAGAGATGCGCTGAACTGACAATTGTTGCAGCAACCCATGGTCTAAAAGAAGCTTGGATATCGTACCAGGTTTTTTAGTATTTTATTGTAGCTTCTTTTATTTCACAATCTTGGTTTTGTTACAAACCCTTTACTAATAAGAAGCTCATAGTTGATATTATCCCATTATGCCTCTTGCTTGAGTCATAAGACTTGGTATCACATAATCTTTCTTTGAAAGAAACAAATCTCGAGTCTTTAAATTGATATACCTTCTTCAATTATCCATACATTTTATTATTATCTTGTATTAGTTTTACTTCTAGTTAGTTCTTTGGACTTGCTAAATTTGTGTCTTTCTTGCAGCCTGTACTGGTTGTGATGTATCTGGTACAATACATGCCAACTGTTGGATATTGGTTGATGGATAAGGTATATTCCATCTTAAGCTTAAAAGTGCAAAATTGCTGGTATTGATGCGATGGATCTCTCTTTGATCTTATGAATTCATCTCCTATCATTGTAGATTGGTGCTGACCGGATAGATGCTGCCGCAAAGAAGCGCAGTGCATACAGTTGGGACTTGTTATTCGGAAAGAAGAAATCAACATGAATACACCTTGTGTAATTTCAAGGTCTTGCAGACTGCAACTACCTCAGCATTACCTCTCTTTTTATGTCGAAGTGACTTGTAGTAAGCTGCATAAACGTTTCGTGAAAGAACACCGCAATAACTGTGATACTAATAAGTTGCTTTTATGCTAAATTCATTCTCTTGTATATAGCCGAAAGACACTTAAGTTTCAATAGAACCGAGAAGCAGTTGGTGGTGTTTTCCCCCTTTTTTTTTTGCTGAGTTAGTTATCAGAGTTTCATTTAAAGATTTCTTCATGTTTTACCGAGCGAGGTTAATTACCCTACTGCTACCCGGACGTGTGCGAGCAGAGGCGGAATCAGCGGAATTAGAACATCGAGTTAGGGAAGGCAATTTGCAAGTATAGTCTAATTTTGTTGTTATAAAAATGTCAAAATTTAATTTTGATCAAATTATACAAATTTTTAATAAAAAATTTCAATTTTAATCAAAATTTTAACTAAAATATTACTGTTTAATTAAATTTAATTAAAAAATTAAATAAGAGTACAATTTTTTTTTGAGCCAGAAGAAAAGCCAAGGCCCATCCTGCCCCTCCCACTGATTCCGCTCCTGTGTGTGGCCACCAACATGTAGCCACCAACTGAATTCTATTTTTAATGAAGCTGGTGGCTTGCCACTTTGTTTGAAAGAAAAAAAAAATACAAGGTTTCACAAGTAAACGTGGAAGCCCCCGTCAAAGGTCTCGACTTTCTTTTTGGATAAGAGGGTAAATGGAGAAATTTTTAATAAAATCAATATTGATAATTGGTATCAAATGTGATATCTACGGAACAAATCCTTTGTTCTTTACCAATACTTGTAGAAGAACCCTTCACGTTCATCTAAAGGGACCTCGACAATTACACTATAATATCAGTACATAAAATAGAAAATAAGCTGATAATAGAGAAATAATTAGAAAACATTTTGCGCAGGATTGCCTGCAAAGTCGTGTCACATCATCCTCTTTCATAAATGCGAACCATATACAAAAATGAAATTAATATAGGATTCATATTTATTAAAATTATACAAGATCAAATGAAATGGTCGGGAACTATATGCAAAATTCATAAGAGCAAAATCACACCCCTTGATAAATACACAATAACATCACGGTATTTGCTATTTTGCAGAAAACACTATCAAAATGTCACATGGACAATTTGAACAAAATATTAAACCCAAAAATAGTTCATCCTCTTTAACTTATTTCCCACGCAGTAGAACTAAAGAGACTCGAACCAACAAACTGAGGCAGAGTGTAACATTACAAATTATCATACAAGTAACAAAAATCTTAATATATGATCTTGCCTAAATTTTTTTTTCAAAAAAATTGAAGAAACTAACTAGTTGGTTAAGTAGGAAAGCACAAATAATATTAAGGTTTCAGTTTCATACTAGTGCTTCCAGCCCTTTGAAAAGCCATCTGCAGCATACGGCTCCAGAAATCCGACGAACTGGAATGAAAACAACAAATAGGCACAGTAGAGGTAGTAAGCAATGCAAGTGCTTAATTGAGAACAATTATGTGGAAGCATGTAACAATATATGACCCATTTCAATATGGCAAAGAAAAATGAACCTTAGACCCATCACGAGACCATCTTGCACCATAACCTTCACATACACGGATTTCAAAGACAGCACCATGTGGTTGTGTTAAGTGGATGTTCATCCAACAGCAATTATCTAATAGCTGACTTATTACTTCTGAGGCCTGCCGATTCTTGTTTGAGTCTGATGGCAAAGGGAAAGAGCTAAGAATTATCAATTGCACAAACTTACATCAACAAATAAATAAAAGGCCAACTTCATATGTAACCCTACCAAAACCTCGAAATCCTGCTAACCCTTACTAATGGATCAACTGCATCATGTATTTCCTCAGTGGTAACCAGGTGGATAAATTTTTAGGATGGGTCCAGGATACCAGTTTACATGTGTTTGAAGATTTAAATCAACTTCTCGAAATTCCTACTTTTTAACCCAACTTTAACATAAATCACAGGAAATATCAAAAGAAAATGGAAAAAAGAACATTGATATTAATAAGATAGTACAGCTATTAATCCCAATAGTTCTACAGAAGACAATATATTTAACACTCCACCCTTTTTTCTTCAAGATAAATTAATAAGTTACTACAGCTCAGTTGGGTGGTCATTTTAAATGTCTTTGAGAGGAGGCAGAATGTAATGTGTAGGCACATCATAGTCCCATTTTGAAGGGATATCATGCTTTGTTTCATACAGCTATCCATGCAAATACATGAAATGTTTGTAAAAAAAAGAACAAATAGAAACAAAGCATGTACCATTTCCCTGAAGATGACCCCACCATCCCTCGCTACTCCTTTCAGCATGCTTGGCCAATGCCCTTGCCGCATCAGTTAAGGCACTACTTTTGATCTCCAGGTAGATAAGGTTTCAGTTAGTGTCTTATTGCCATTCACACTTTAGGAGCGATAGTACTTATTTGCTTAATTATTGTGACCTAGGGGAATGATCCTTCACCTAAAGATACACATTCAAATTAACCCGTTAATTTCCCTCAAGTGCCCAATTTAGAAATATGACAGTTTTGTAGACCTCAAATGGTTTCAACGTGGTTTACAAAGTTGTTTCTAATGATAAGGCATTATACTCCCGTTGCTTGTGCATCTATAGATAACTCCCGTTGCTTGTGCATATACGATATGTCCAACATCAGAATCAACTCGAACACAAAGAGAAGGAAAAGCAAAAGATAAATGGTAACTTACATCTGGTTGATAAGATTTTGCTGCAGATGACATCAGTACCTGTCTGGAAGGAGGCAATGCATCTAGGACAGTGCTTGCAGTCCGGGCCATACCAAGAATTCTCCCAATACCATCATAGCCCAGCCCCTTCACAAAAGGAAAAAAAAACAATGACAGTAACAAAGGAAACAATAAAGAAAGGAGTGGTAAACCTGTTACTGATTTATGTCTGAGAACCAGTCTAAGCTCAGCAATAAATAAATCTATGTTGAATTGAAAACTTGAGGAAACCCACAAGACTCACATTAAGCATTTCTTTCATGAAGATATAAGGTTGGAAAGATGGCTTTGAAACAGAAATAGCCAAAACACCATTACATCTTTCCTTTTCCTCTGTGTAGAATTTCCTGTATATAGCAACACCTAAAATAGATTGCAACAAAAATTATATGATGCATGGATTGTATAAAGAATGTTCAGACGATGAAGTTCCGGTTAACTATTTGATATGGTAAATTAGCAAGCAGAACACCATTTTACTTTAAGATGATAAAGATTTTTGAAAGCATTGCAGAATTTCATTACTCTGCTTCCCATTTTTCTAGGCAGTTAACTAAAAATCCTTCCATAAAAATTGCAAGGAAATTTTCAAGTGTAGCAACATTTGCTATGCATAAATTCATTGAAGAAAAAGAAATATTTGCCTTCTTCAAGTGTAGCAACTCCAGGAAGCACATTTGCAAGTGTTTCCATTTGCAGCATTTGAAGAAATGATTGATATCGTGTAACTCGCTGCAAAAGAATTCACCACTTATTTCATATTAACTATTAAAATATTTTAAGCTGATTTCTGTTTCGAATGCCTCTTTTGTGAAAATGAAGTGTTAGGTTTCCGCTAAATTTGTAATGCAAAGTTGCAACAAGGTTCACTAAATTACAACAATAACAAAGCATCTCATTTAAGTTGGAGTAGGCTAGAGATGAAACCCAGACAGAGCAGTGAAAAAAAAAAACATAGATAGAAATTAGAAACAAGGTTCACTAAATTGTTTGCAAAAATTCTTGTAGTTGGTTTAAGTGAAAAAAACAGGGAATCTCTCAGAAAAGATTTGAAGAAAAGATGAAGAAGGAAGTGTAACAAATCAGATTAACAAAATAATTTCAAAAGAGATGCCTAAGCTAAATATCACATTTGAGAATGATCCCAAGGACGAAGTGTTTGTTCAGGTAATGGGTTTCTGCCTCCCTTAAGTAAAGAAAGTTAATAATCAGAATTAGCGATGTATCATGAGGATTTACCTCAACTTTAAGCAAGAGGGATTTATTGAAAAGGAGGAGAGATCCTTGAGCAAGACTGGTAAAACCGAAAGGTCAATTAATAAAATGTGAACTATACATGAAAAAGAATACTCAAAACATGAACTTATTGCGAGAAGGACATTGATTCACTTACTTATTATAATAAGCAGTAGCCAACCTTCCTTCAATGTACTTTGTACCGGCTACATTGAACATATGTTTAAGTCATGAAAACATTAGTTCGGTGAATTTTAGCCCCCACAAAGGCACAAACTCATTAAAAAAATTTGACATGAGATCATGAACACAAAATTGTGAAGAAAAAAACTTGATATATATATAAAAATAAACTGATTACAACTTGTAAATCAGAAAATCAGTTTACCTTTAAGTTGTGAGAAGAATGGCTCTTGAACATGAAGCTCAAAATCAACGTTTCCATACATCTGCCAAAAATTAGAATAAGAATGTGTATGTTGGATATGCTTAAGTGGGAATGAGAAAGACGGAGTCCAGCAGATAAATGTGCACAATGACCCCTGAAAAGAAATTTTGAGGTGAAATAGCATCCAACACACCATGTCAGAGTTCTACAGAAATGACCTATACTTAGGGTATTTCTATTCAGATCAGGTATATAAAAGCAAGTCTCAATTTAATCTGCTCATAAAACTAAAGAAAGAATTATAGTGGGCCATGGATGTTGTCTGGTACAAGATACAAGAATACAATGATTTTCCTAATCTTCACTTAGAAAAGGTACAACAAAAGTTTTATGTGATGCACATTGACTTCAAACTTACACTAATCAATTCAAATTCAGTCTCAGAAATCAGCTTATCCCACTCGATCTCCTTAATCTGAGAGCATTCAACAGGAGGAAAGTTTGTTCCCGAATCTTGTCTCCTAGGGAACATCCCTGCTTCAAAAGACTTGCCTAACTCTCTGGCTAAATGCTTGCACAAAGGATAACTCGGAACTCCATTACCAAACTCATTATCTAAATAATTATAATTTACACACACAGTTTAACAGAACAAACTTATACATATATATGTTGCATGTATTGACTGAATTGATAGATAGATAGATACAGAGACAGAGACAGAGACAAACCATGGAACTGAGGAGGCATAGTCGCGGTTCCGTTCTCAAAGAGTAGCAAACGAGAACAGAAATCAGAGGAAAGCGCGAGGTCGGAAAAGTCTGAATCACCGGAGAGAGCGGACGACAGAGTGAAGCGGAGGAGCTCATCTATTGCGTCGGAGATGCTCACGGCGCCGATGCCCGGCGACACTGCCCCCGATCTCTTCCCCTCTTTCTCCATTAATCAACTGTTCAGATTTCAGAGCAAGACTGATTGAGTCGCACGCTCGCTATCGGCGTAGCTCCGATCAAAAAGAGATGGTTCGGATCGGTTCAAATCCGACCGTTCATATCAATTGATCTGAATTTGGTTATAATTTCCCGGGTTATAATCCAGCCCAATATCTCGCCTTTTTACAGACCCAGCCCATAATTTAGAGTCCGGCCCATATCTCCCTTTTCGTCTTCTTTTTCCTATATAAAACACCTTTCGTTGCTTCGAAGTTCTAAGAGAAACTCATTTCCTCTTGCCTCTAGGGTTTACAACGGCGGTCACTCGGGTGGCGTTTTTCTATCTCGCATTTTTTTATTCATTCTATCAATTTAGTGGTTTTTAGTCGCTTCTTGTGTTTCGTTTGTTTGTAAACTGAATGCCATTTATTTTATTATTTAGATCCAAATCGATTCAGTCAGATCGTATTGTTTTGGAGTAAAAAAGCCAATTTGCAGAGCAAAGGCGCATTATAATTGAAAATTGTGATCTTTGCATTGAAGGTTGGCGACAACAAGTAACTGCAGTTCTCCGTGCCGCTCAGATTTGTTAATTCTGTGACGGCCTCGAACAAATTGCTACAAATTTTTTTATCCTCATTTATTGATCCTCATTTCTTAATTTTGAAGATAATTTTTGTAGCATAGTGTGAAATCAGTTTTTACCTTTTAGGTAAATAAGACAATTTGCAGAGCAAAGGCGCATGATAATATAGTAGCGATCTTTGCATTGAAGGTTGGCAAAAGATATTGTAGTTCTCCGTGCCTAGCAAATTCTTTCAGTTTTGTTCGTGGCCTCGAACAAGCTGCTACAATTTTTGTTCTCTATATATTTAATTCTGAAATTTAGTTGATGTACTTCAGTCCAAATTTTCAGTGAATGGATAATTATGATGAGATGTCTGAGAAAATTTTCATTGAATAGATAAATATTCAATTTATATAATAATTAGAAAACACAGCTTAAAATATATTTTTATTAATTAGTGTTATAGTTTTAATTTGTATTGGGAAAACCTTTTGATAATTAGCAAATATCTTGATTTTTCTTTTCAATTGTCAGTTCTTATATATGAAAGGAACATTATGTAATGTAGTTAATTGGCTGCATAATAAGTTAATGAGCAAATAATTGAAGAAAATGTCATACGAAGAACTTAGATATAATAAGTTAATTAACAAGCATGATATTATTTTTTTAGATTTTCAATTTTCTTATTATAATAAGAGAATGTAATATCTTCTCGAGACAAGATATTATGTAGTATTTATTATTAATATATATTTATGATATTGTTATTTAAAATTTTGTGTAATTTTTGAAAGGAGCCAAATATTTATAATCATGTTGAAATATAACAATAAACTAATTTTAAAAAATAGACATTTGAGAAAAAAATTTGATTATATTTTAATTTTTTTAAATCTCATTTGAAAATTTACGAATCAGAAATAAAAAAATATACATCAACATAATTGGTTCATTAGATATTAAATCATACTTATATTTTATTATCAAATAAAAATACAAATGATATTATAATAGTATTAATATCGAATCGTGTTGGCATCTTACTAATTTTTGAAAAGGTAAAAACCACAAAACTAGACATTCCTTGTTTATTATCTCCAATACTTTTCCTTCATCAGCAAAGAGCTCCTATCAGCAAAATTTATTTAATTTTATTTAATTTGATTCTAAATTTATTTAAGGTATGAGTACAACAGTCTTTGCTGGTACAATGATCCTAAATAAATTTATTTACATGCATGCTTTTATTGTGTTGCGATCCAACTGTTAGCTTAAATTTCGACTTCTTCCTTTGACATCGTTTTCTAGCTTTCTTCTTGCAATTTTGACATATAAGCAGTAGACTCTAAAGAAGAGTTGGCTAACCACTAGAATTTTAGTAAGTATCAGACTTTCCTATTTTTTTGTACTTAACTCCTGTACTTTATAAGAACTTCCAAGCAAGAAATGTCGGGCAAAAAAATCTAGATATTAAAATATTAAAAAGCAATGTGGGTGAAAAATAAGTTTCAAACTTGCATTGGCAGAGTTCTCTGTCATATTGCTTTTTGATGTCTCTACAAAACTGAAACTTTTGACAATGCTTGATTTAATGTTACTGAAACTGCAAAAAAAAATTCTAAAACAACAACAAAACATTATAATTCTATTATTAACAATAAAATCATTATAATTCTTACTATATCATAAACTAAAGGAACATAGTAATATATTCTGAAAGGAAAAAAAGAGATTGAAAAAAAAATTAGTGAAGTAACTATGATAGGATTAAAAATAGTAATTGATGGTCTTGTCAGATGTCACTGTGTGTTTTTTCTTCATGTCTTCTTCATCATTCACCTTAAACATATTGTCTTGTGAATCACTAAGCATGTTGAGATATGGAGACTCGACTTCATCATCTTCAATAAACCAGTCATCATTTTCTGAAATGTTCATCTTGTCGAAGGATTGAGAATCTTCCTCGTCGTCAGCAAGATATCCACTGTCCTCTTAGGGAACGTTGTCACTGTTAAAATATTGATCATCATCTTCATTGGTAAGATTGGTATCAATTGATGATGACATTTGTTGTGCGTAGTTTGGTGATTTCTGGAGCATAAGTCATGGACTTCTTCTGGGATTATTGATTGGCCATTGTGATATTTCAATTGCAATAGAACATTGACAAATATAAAATGGATATGAAATTAAATCTTTGAAAGACATTTTTTTCTTATTAACAGTAGTTATATTTGTGAAGTGGATAGATTTGATTACATCATGGGAAGGTGGGTGTGTTTTTATAAGTGAATTTGAAATTATGGAATACTAAGAGAAACAGTTTTGAAATTTTAATTTACTGACTCTTTATAATTTTTGACTCTCTATAATTTTCGATAGAGCTTCCTATTTTGCAAGAACCGTTGAGCTTCAATAGGTCTTCAATTATTGAACATATTTAATTTATGTATGTATTGTCCATCTTTATATATTTTGAATTTTGAAGTTTAAATCTTTATATATTTTGAATTTTGAAGTTTAAATCTTTATATATTTTGAATTGAATTCTGGTTCATCTGAACCTTATATATTCTTTATTATTTTTATTAGTTATAATTAGAATGGATTTAATTTGCCTTTATCGAGATGTAATTGCCCATTCAACAATGCAGTAATGGTTGTAAATAAGAAAATTATAAGATTTGAAGTATATGAAAATGTTCTAAATTCTGATTAATGGTTGAAATTGATAGAATATAGACCTTTGGGATTATGCAAAATTCAAGATATGAACAAGTAGGTTGTTGGCATTGATTTGAATTCTAATAATGGTGTATGTTACTTTACTATCTCAATGCTCCATAACCACTTGCTGTTATCAAATGGATCAAATTCAGATATTGAGAATGAGATTTAATTAATACATTATACGTTATACTCTGTTTTCGAATTCTCCATTGCATTATATGTTGAAAGGGAAAATATTAATTGATTTTTCAAACCACACTAATGCACCATGAGTGACGAGTCCATGATCATTGACCAATGATGGTTATGGAGGGTAAATGTTTACGTTGCAAATGGTAATAACATTGATGCATTGAGCTTTTAAGATGTCCACGATAAAGCATGTATTAAATCAAGTCAATTTGGACCTCGATTAATCAATTATCTTGAAGTTCATACAACTACGCCATTAAAAATTTTAATTATTGAATGTAAGATTGAATGTTTTACAAAATGTCTCATATTTTATACATGAGCTATGAAAGTATCTGGTAATAACTTTTTTTAATTCAAGTAATATATCTTTTTTTGAAGAAAATTAAGTAATATATCTTTATTGTTATGTTGAGGTGGTACGCATATAACAAAGTCTTAATTAATAATTGTTATCTAAGCGAATGTAAATAGAACATGTCATTGTTTAATTAAATAGAAGTAATGATTTGATTAAGAATAAAAAATTTAAATAGATTATTTTGATAATTTAATTATCAGGCATCCTCTATACAGATCAGCCAGTTTGTCATTTTCTTTTGGTTATTATTTTCTGGTATGATTAGTAAGTTTCTTATTCTGTTGGTACATTTGATTTGTAATTTTTTTAGATAGAACAACTACATCATGAAAAGTTTCTAAGATTACCATTAGTAAAACCAACAATTATGAGAAAAGGTTGCTGTCAATACAAACTTCACTTAGAAGTTGATAAATGTTAAAAAGAGATTAGTTTTATTTAATATACTTTTGTTGATCAACATCTAAATGGGAAACATTAAAGGATAGATGAATAACTTTTGAAGTTATTTCTATGTTGTTGTTCGCTGTAGGAGTTGACATTTTTTCTGAATCTTTTTCATCGACTTGGTTTATAGGCAATACACCCCTCTTTTGACGTTACCATTCACCATTCAGCTAGATATTCACTCTAGAGTTCAATTATAAATGAAGTTTTTTCTGTCGAATTTCCTTCATCAGAGCTGATCAACATGGATTTCATTTGTGTATTGACTGAGCACATGCATGCTGGAGTGAGTCTTCCAGTTCTGTAGGTAGTCATTCATCACTCCAATCAATTCTAACTTAGTTTAAGTTGTGGAGGTGCATTTACAAAAAGGAAGTTTGCAATGTTGATATACTAGTAGCTTTTGTTATTATGGATGTACTGGAATCTTATATATCTCTTGAGGTGGCTTTAAATGAAAAGAATGTGAGAAGATTGGGGTGGTTATTTGAGAAATTGGAGAAGTTGATCCAAGTGGAACAATAATCCCT
The DNA here is from genome assembly GCA_964058865.1 of Eleocharis quinqueflora. Taxonomy (NCBI): domain Eukaryota; kingdom Viridiplantae; phylum Streptophyta; class Magnoliopsida; order Poales; family Cyperaceae; genus Eleocharis; species Eleocharis quinqueflora. The sequence goes on along the minus strand of CAXKVX010001029.1, from coordinate 178,217 downwards.
TGCAAGTATTCCTTTCGTAAAATAATATGCATTTCTCAATTGATTGATTGATTTACTGTTAGGACTGTTATAGTTGGCTAATTGCTATTGTAACCATTTTATCAAGTGTAGATTAACGGATCATTGGACAAATAGGAGCGCTATTTTTTGTTCTTCATTTTTGTTTATTTCAAGTCCTTTTTTCCTTGTTGACCAAATAGAAAATTTGTTGTATCACAAGCTTCTTAGATAGTTTAGTTGTTTTTAGTTGAAGCGTTCATCTTTGCCTTTATCTAAGCTGAAGTTAGAACTTACTATTCTTCAAATCTAATTCGCCTAGCAGCCTAGAGAAGAATCGTCTGGTTCACCTTTCACTGAACAACTCACTATTATTGAGATGGACGCATGATTTTTTTTATTGTAAATAACTACACTTTTTTTAATGTAATAAATCGAATGAGATGCTTTTTTCTTTGTGTTGTTTTAGGTAGGAAATAAACCTTTGGCAAATCACTTTTGATCTTACACATGTGTTGCAATTCTCCAATGAACTAAAACATCAATATAAGTGATCATAATCATTGTAAACATCTTATATCGATATGAGACAATCTATACAAGAGTACCAAGAAGATCATCATGGACTATTATCATCTTTTTGTTGTTTTTATCCCTTGAATTCATCGATACAAGTAAAATGTACATCATTGAAGGATTGTTTTTCATTTGAAAAAGCAACAAACAAGTAATAGTAAATTAACTAAACGAATAAAATGCAAAGCAGGGAAAATATGTAACATATTAAATCAAAATTAACTTAATTAAGTCTTAGTACTGTTATAAGATATTAGTATTACTTAAGAGTCTTTCAATCCAACGGAATTTATTTTTGTTATCTAAAAAAGCTGTAAGCCAATATTTTTTTTTTTCAATATATTGTAAATAACAAAAGTCTTCTTGAGAGCAATGATTTAGCATTTCAGACTTAATGTAAGAATCGACATCAGGACATCTAAGTATGCTTCCATTACACTTCTGCTGCTCTTTTATCGAATGTTGTTGCAATAGAGACAAAATATTTTAATTGATATATTATAAGCATATAAATGACATCGATGTTGTCAATCATTAGATGGTATGGACTAGCTGGGTTCAGAAAGATAACAAGTTTGCTTGAAGAAACCCAAAAACACATGAATGAATAAAACAAAAATCACAACAACATCAATGATTTTTGTCCCAAACAAATTGGGGTAGGCTAGAAGGTAATGGATTGGTAGTACTATGGACTTGCAGACTTTCTTTTACAGTGAAACTATTTGGTGGTTGTTGACATCTTGGGTAGTGCATAACTAAAATTGACATGCTAATTATTTCTTGTAGGAAGATGGAAGATATGTTGAATGCCTTCGCTGACAGAGTGTCTAAGCCTCATCTTTTCTTGACTGACAAGATGCTATTGGCATTGGGTACCCACTAAATTACTAGCTTTTCTTTTGGCATGAGTTTACTTTTTTTTCATGGAATTGCACCAAGCATTCCACATTGAACTAACTAATTAATGTGCAATTATGTGATGGATCCGAACTCCTATGCTATAGGATAGGCATAAAAAATGCCCTAAACAACAAAGACCCTGAAAAGAAGTTAAAATTAATTAACATTACTGGTTTTAATATGTATGCAATCTGTAGTGTTACCAGTTTACTACACCAGTCTGTACATATCAATCCATACCAGACTAGACAATTTCATACCTCTAAATTCTCACCAGTACTAGAGCTGATTAAAAATTTACTGTACATGTTATTAGTTACCGTGTTATCAGATAATAAGCTTAGTTATGATGGCAAAAGTACTCTTCCATTGATTTCTTGAATGTTATCAGATAACAAAACTATTTATACCGATGAAAAGATGGTTTTTTTGTTAATTTTATGGACCTATTTTTCATATAATTTCCATTATTAACCCATTAATTATTTTCTAATTTATGTGTTTTGTCATAACATTACTTATTGCAACTAAATTGTTTCAGCTGGGGGATTAGGCCATGGGTTGGCTCATGCTGTCTTTTTCTGTCTGAGCCTCCTTACACCTGCTTTTGGTCCTGCAACATTTTATGTTGACAAGTGCTCCAAAATTCCCTTTTTCCTTATTTCAGGTACCTTATTAGTAATGTTAAGTGTGGATTTTGGTTATCATTTTTATAATGCTTGCTTAATGTTTTTATATCTCAATATTGAGATTGCATATCTTCCAATGCAAAACATTGCAAAGTTAAAGAAAAATAATAGTAACTATGTTGCATATCCAACATATAATTCCTTATCAATAACCTACTCAAAATACAATAAAAAACTAAAAAAAGAAAAAAAAAACATTAAAAATAAAATAAGATGTAACTTTTTTACTTGCATCTTATAGGTTATTAGACTGAATTATAAGCAAGTCCAGAATTGCAAAAAGAAGGTTACCTCTAAATTACAAGAAGCCTTTTTCCTATAAATAACAAAGAGAAGGCACTTTAACAAAATCCAGAAGCCTGTTCCTGCTCATACTTTATATTAATACTCTGATTTTTTGGTCTGCTGAGTGTTGACTATTCCCTTCTTTTTTTTTTGAATAAAAAAGCAAGTTGTCATCTCATATCAATACAACAACAACGAAGCCTTTAGTCCCAAACAAGTTGGGTTAGGCTAGAGATGAAACCCAATTGGTGTAAATGCGATTGGATTTCATGTCCATGAGAATTGCTGAAAATCCAGAAGCCTGTTCCTGCTCATACTTGATATTAATACTCTGATCTTTTGGTCTGCTGAATGCTGACTATTCTTTTTTTTTTGGGAAAAAAAGCAAGTTGTCATCTCATTTCAATACAACAACAACAAAGCCTTTAGTCCCAAACAAGTTGGGTTAGGCTAGAGATAAACCCAATCAGAGTAAATCTGATTGGATTTCATGTCCATGAGAATTGCTGAATTTTCACGCTGGCTCGTCAAGCCTATCACAATCCTCTTTTTTCTGATTTTTGGACAGGCTATGTAAAAACTACATAGGCGGAGTTTTTCCTCTTATTTCAATATGCTCAAATTTGTATCTGGACAGTTCTTCTCTTCCCACTGTGTTTACCTATTGGAGAGGTGGGGATTGCATACAAGGGCGGACCCATGTACAACCAGGGAGGGCAAGTGCCCCCATGGAAAAAAATTTCACAAAATTGTTTAGTGTATTTGTGCGATTTGTCGATTTTTTTTTGCGAAATAACCATGTATATTTGAAAATTTGTGTTATTTTGCCCTCCTCTGGAAAAAAAATTATGAATCTTGTCCTCTCCTGACGAAAATCCTGAATCCGCTCCTGATTGCATAGAGACCTTATTTTTTAATATGGGATTTGACATCACAAAAAATCTTTTTTTTGGCGTTATCCAAACTGCCACTGGTAAAGTCAAAGGGCAGCACGTGTTTGTGCAACAGTAGATTTTCTTTTTAATAAAGGACAATTGAAGGATAGTATGAAACTTAAGAAAGAGAAATTTTTTGGTACAAAGAGAGGAGGAAAATTATACTCAGGCTACTGTAGCTTCGGAAGAGAGCGAAGACGGATTGTAAGAGTCTAGGAGTATTGGAAGAGTGTATCCTGTTAAGTATAAGAGATGGATAATAGAGAAAAGGATTGAATTTATTTTGAAGTTATTTACGTCTGTCAAGGGAGAGTAGTACAAGATAAATTATGGAGAGTTGGGATCTGAGTGTCGAGTAATGTTAACAATGAGTTTTTGTATGATTGGATATGCCATGCCAATCATATAACTATCATAATTAATTTAAGGGAAGAGGGATCCATTGGAAGCTGAAGGATGTATCTTTAGTAAGTCCGGAAGTCCTTAAATATATAGGGTTTATAATCAAATAGGGCATAATGTAGACTCTTCCTTTTATTTTACTTATTTGTCCATCTGTTTCTCAATGATGGAGGCTTCAGCTTATACTAGACTCTTCATTTTCACATCATACAATTTGTAAGTTCTAACTTTTCTTCTGTCTGCCAGCTATTATTGCTCTCGGATTTGTGATAATCCACACACTTTTTCAATGGTTATTGCATTTAATGGATACAATGAAGGGAAGAGAGCTGACCAGATTTTTGCTCCATTTGCTCACCTAATTGCTGCTTTGATAGTAAGCATTATAAACCTTAGAAAAAGCAAATTTTCATATCAGCTGTACAAAACCGAAAAATATGAAGTGTAAACCTGTCACAAAGTAGGAATATCAGTTATGCCCCTATAATATCTGAAACCGTGGTATTCCTCCAAATTCCAGTCTCTTGAGATGCCACAAGGATTTTATTTATCATTTCCAACTTATGAGGGGGCACTGAATAGTAATTATTTCACCTTTATTTTGTGAAAGAAACTGGAAGGAGGCTACATTATATTTTTCATTTTGAAAAGGATGTACAAATACACTTGTTGTTTTAGAAACCATTCATTTTGACTTCTTTTTATTCATATATTTCAGACGCTGATCAACCTTATGCCTGGGGGTTGCAACATTGGCTTGCCCCTGCTCTGCATCATGGCTGGTACAACCTTGTATTATAGCTGGCAACTGGTATGGAGAAGATTAACTGAACATCAGACAACTCGGACCAGTGATTAAGCACACTCTGGAGTTATACACTCAAAGAGATAATTTGTTGGGTCTTCCTGAGATTTTTAATTTTGCAGTTTTGAAGATGCTTCATTAATTTTAACGCGATACTTGGTACTGCTAGATCTCAAAATTGTATATACATTACTTTTCTGGTTAAATTGAAATTGTCAAATGCGTGTGATGGGCAGTAGATCAGTAAATGCATTTAGAAAATAATATGCACAAAATGTAACGAATCAAATAGAACAAATAGACTTGGTTAATTCCGCTATAGATCAATATTAACTTGATTGCATTATTATTAATGTAAAATCAACTTAATTGCACAATTATTGATGAAAATCAATGATTGTAATTGATTTGTGTTTAAAATTTTTGCTCATAGCATGCTCACCCCACTTGACTTTGTGCAATTTAAATGCTTTTTGGATCTGATATATTAATAACATGTATATAAGCATGCCAAGTACTGTTAAGTGCTGCTCAATATAGTTGCTTCTTTAACATCTATATCTTTTCATGTTGGCCCAAATAACATTTTGGGAAAAAATTAGGTACACTAGAAATAAGTACATTAGATACTACTTCAGGTTATTTCAAAGCATTAGAGATATCAAGATTCACATTATAGATTAAGATCGAATGGTCATCCGAAGTATTTAGTGTGCTTATTTTTTATGTATCCTAGTTTTTCCCAACATTTTGTTCAAGTAGAACAAAATTTAAATATAGCTATTAATTTTGTGATTGTACGACTGGAAGAGTTGCACGAATTCCTTTTTGACGCATTAATAAATGGACTACTAATTGCTTGCACTAACTTGCATTTTTTTTCTGGACCAGCTGACACAGACTTGTAGTTAGACAAAATTTATAGTTGATAATCTAAAGCAATCAATGTATTCATATTATCCGCATGTCATCAAAATGTAACTAGGAAAACGATCATAGGCATACCTAGATGACTAGATCTGGTTGTACGCCAAAAGGGTATTTCATCCGTTACACATAAATTAAAACAAAAATGCTCCTTATCCCCACAGTTGCATGTTAAAACTCAACAACTGCAGATAATTAATGAACTCCACAGCAGAGTAATTGTTTTTCATTACACATTTACACCATACTTTTAACTGGCTCTTTCTTTATTCTCTGAGTACCAAATTCATCATGCTAGTAATCTGCCAAGGTGAACCACAAAGGGGGCTTTCGTTATCAGCTCCAAGTCCTACAATTCCTTCATGACCGTCGAATTCATGCAACCCTATTGATTTCTCAATGGAACTTTCTTTGAAGCTTTTCAAACGTCCTAGTAACAGATTTCTCAAAGGTTTGATAAGATTACCACCTTTTGTCGGATACAGCATGTCGTATGTTAAATCCTTAGGTACATTACTCGATTTTCCCAGTCTTGAGGGCATATTTGGAATCTCTGGAGCTGTGGTTGCAGTATACAATACATTCGTTTCAGGGTTTGGAACAGTTTTTCTTTCACATCCTGATATGCCTTTGAACTTGTTGCTTTTCTGTTCGGGTCTCACTCTGATCGGATCCAAACCAGATTTAACTGATATATCCACATCGAACAAATTTCTACGAGGTGATACAGAAAGAAATATGTCGAGATCGGGGGTATTGTAGGACTCATTATCAAAAGGCCAGAAGATGGGCTCATCCATGCTGGAATTCAAAATCAACCTGTCCAGTTCTTCCTGGCAAAAAAATTCGCATTCTGACCTGGCATTGAAGGATGGGCTTGGAAAAGTGACATCGAAGCTATCAATATCTTGCTTGGAATCTTCTTCATTGGGGTCTAATGGAGAGCCCCAAATATCTACATTTTGTCATGAAACAAGACACAAGCTATTGTTAGTAAGTGTTAACTGTTCACTTGAATTCTCATCTGATTTAGAGAGAGAAATACCTTCTTGAGATAGACTGAGATCTGAAAAGACTTGATCACTGGGAGAGGAACTCTCCACATCTGAGCTGTCAGAACTAATACATGGAGGGGATTTGCTGATAACTGGCTTCGGTAAAGTAGTTGTGACCTTATTAGTGTTATTTATTTTGTGTGAGCTAGTAGCATGTTGTTCCATCAGGCTCTTCTCATAGTGATCTGAAGCGACTTGATCACTGGGAAAGGAGCTCTCAACATATGAGCTGTCACAACTAATACATGGAGGCGACTCGCTGATAACTGTTTTTGGCGAAGTAATTATGACCTTAGTGTTATTGGATTTGCGCGGGCTAGTAGCACGTTGTTCTATCAGGATCTTCCCATAGTGATCTGAAGACAATTGGTCACTAAGAGAGGGACTCTCAATATCTGAGCCGTCAGAACTAACATATGAAGCCGACTTGCTGATAACTGATTTTGGTGAACAAACTGTAACCTTCATGTTATCAAGCTTGCGCGGACTACTAGTATGTTGTTCCACCGGGTTCTTCTCATTTTTTACTTCAAACCGTCGAACCAATGAAGCAACTATGCTGCTAGATCTCATTCTTTTCTAAGATCAAAGTCAATTAATAAACCTGAAAGTTGAAAATAATATTGGATGAGAAAATGATAGGCTTATACAAGAGGGGAATAACCTTTTATTCGGTATAGCTGCACATAAGATAACATTGGACCCCAAACGTCTTAATCCATTCTTTGTTTTTCAGACCTTCTCACAGTAAAATTTTGTTATTTATTTGCTGCTAACAAAGTTTGAAGATTCCATTAGAAATTCAGACCAGCTCAGACCTTTTCAGTCTATGCTAGTGCTTTTGACTAACAGAAGGCAGAATGCTACAGAACTTCGACTCAGTTTTATATTCTTTATACTAAAGTTTGATGCACTTTTTCGGAGTACAAATTTTCTTTTTGACAAATTAAGCCCTGAAAAAGGTAGCCTTTAGTTAGAGAAATAAACATTGTTGGATTTGTCTTTTACTTGAACTCCAAAAGGAAATAGAAATTTCTGAAGAGCAGCTAGATTTTAAAGAAAATTTTTGGTGAGAATTACGCATAACACACTGCTATTCAAGTAATTCACAAGTGTAAGTACTTCAACTCCTTTACATTAATCCCGATGGTTCATTGAATTTTGAGATTCGCATGAATCTCAATATTGAATGAAAGATCGGGATTAATGTGAAGTAGTTGGGTACCACAGAGGATATGCATTCCTGTTCTGAGTAGGCCGCACATTGAAAATCCAGTTCAAACTGGCATTTATTAAGAGAGAGAGAGAGAATCCTCCCTTGGCAGCTACTGCTCTGACAAGTTAAATAAAAAGAGAGAGAGAATCCTAAGCTCTTTATTACAAAAAAAAGGAAGTGTTTACTGTTTAGAGTTAAAAGTATGATCTCATAGAAACTAAATTCAAAGATATAATTTAAAAATAAAGAAGTAATTAGCACAACTCTACAAGAGAATGACATATTCTTTATTTAAGAAAGCACCATCTTGGGTATTCTATAATTTGAAAGGCAATAAACAAGACCCCTAACATACATGAAAATAGTATTATTAACGTAAACTCGAAACAGTGGAAGGAGAAAAAAAAATTCAATTTTTTTTTCAAGTTTGGTCATCATCTAAATTTCGGTTGGTAATTTAACACAATAGCTTATTCAGAAAAGAAAAAAAAAAGAATAAGAAGAAACAAGACATGATACGAATGAAAACAGGCACCTTCAAAGAGGCAGTACGGAACCGCACAATTTCATTCCAAAGTTCAAAACAATATACAAAGCTAAAACAAAATAATATAAGAGAGAAAACCACATAGAAAATCGTACCTCAATGGAGGCCTCGAATTAAAAACGAAGCGTCTTTCCACTCTCCAACGACGTATTTATTTCTTCTATCAGTTGCAAATATTGATTGTTTTTTTGTGTTGTTTAAAACTTGACAGCGCAACGAAGACCGATAAAGAAAATGACAGTTACAGTGATCTCAGATTTTCGCTAGTTATTTGTCATCTATGTTATGTATTAAGAGGAGTGATTCAAATGTATTCGTTGTTATAGTTTTGATGATAAGAATTTGCCATTGAAACATTAACAGTTGGCTCTACAAAATAATAGAATATTTCTGAATTAAATCACAACCGTTGAGATTAAGAAAATGGTATCGTTTGACATCGAAATAATGACAGCAGATATGGATCCATCGAATGCCTATGTTTATTGGTGTCCGTTGTATCTATTTCTTGTTTCGAGATTAGATTTTATAAATAGTTAGATTATTTTATATCATTCTAAATACATATCTATAAAAAATGAAAAAAATTTAACTTCATTTAAATAGTTATCAAGAGAGACGGTCAAAACATCTAATTTACACTGTTGATTTTGTTAGCTCTTGATGATTATTGATAAAAATTGAAATGATACAATATTTTTTTACACATACAATATAATATATATGAAATATTCAATCAACTAGTTTTAATATTTAAGAAATTTAAAAAATATTTAATTAAAAATTAATTTCATAGACATCAGTAGGACACCAAAATCATAAGCATTTGATCCTTCTCAAGTATTAATCCTATGTTAAGTGGATCCCTCTGTTACTGTATAGACTCAAGTTAGTTATTTAGCGATACAGGTATTTGCATAGAAATCAATACTATATATAAAGTTTGCTAAGTGTCGGCGTGTTCAATTTTTCTAATATTCCGACACTTCATTTTGCTATTCAACTTGCATTGTACGTGTGTCCAGGTTATCGGACACGCGACACGTCATTAATGAAATACGTCATTAATTTCAGTATAAATCATTAATAACATCAATTTAGTATTGATATCTCTAATTTTAATGAAACAATGTTATTTAACAAAAAGATTGAAGTTAGTATAATTATACAGTTTATTTTTCTAATACAAAATGTTTCTTCTAAAAAAACTAAGAAGCGGCGGTAAGTCGCAATGCAAATTTTAGTGGTTATAGAGATTAGGGACTTCTATTTCCCGCGTAAGCGTAGCCCCTCGTTTCATTAAATTTCAGTGTATTTGATCGGATTGAACTTCATATCTGCTGTCAGATTTTGCAACTGAACTAAATTGAACGACTCGTGTTATAAAAGAAACTTTCTAAACAATTCAATGTACATTGTCGAGGTTTATGTTCGACATACAGATTGACTCCATTATCTCAAAGAAAAACGAACTGAAAGCATAAATCATATGAGCAATTTATCAAATCGCTCTTTCATTCAAATAAATAGGTTGCTCTTTTATAATTTTTTCAACAAAATACTCTTGCGTGCTCCCATTTACTCCTATCTCTGTCACTGTGTCTAATTTTCTCTATGATTCAATTTTTTATTAATAGAGATTCATTAAATAATTTGTAAATATGAAAAAAGATATTTTGAAAATTCGAAAAATATAAATGATCGAAATTAACAATACCAGTCAGAAACCACCAACATTTTCTCCCGACTAGTAACTTTTTTGCGACTCAATTTTGGAGGGTTCTGGACTGATATTGTCAATTCTGACCATTTTTACGGCCAGTATCCACAATTCTGGCCATTTTTACGGCCAGTATCCACAATTCTGGCCATTTTTTACGGCTAGTGTCCACAATTCTGGCCATTTTCACTTTCCGAACCTTCAAAGCAATCTTTTTCAAATTATTTAATGAATTTCTATTTATAGAAAAAATGTAGTAACCAACCCTGTTGTATAAGTAGAGCTGTCTAACGTGAACAACGATTGCGAAAATAGTCATTTTCGTTAATCGTTGCGTTTAATGGGCGATCATTTTTTTGCGTCAACTGTTCCGTGAATTAAAAGAAAGAAAAAATGTTGCGTTAATTATTTTGTGCAAATAAACAAAAGAACGATTAAAACGTTTAAAAACCATAAACTAGAGTTTCATACCAGAAAATCATAGTTTTTACTGTCAACTTGTACATATTCTCCAAAAACCAGAAAACCAAAGCTTCATACCACTAAAATTTTTGTCAGCTACAAGATGTACTTAAGAAGAAAAAAGATTGAAAAAACACTTAAATTTCTAATTGACTGATCAGTAATCAACCAATCACTTTAAAACATACCAGTTAAATTCTTGCCTACAACCCATACCAGTAAAATTCCACAAAACAAAAAAAAAAATCAGCAAAAAAGGCATTTACACATCTTACAAACTTAAAACGACTGAACACCCCCAAAACCCTAAAAATTATACTTAAAATACAATTAAAATACCTAGCAAGAGAATTAGATGAACTACTGAGGAACTTGAAAGCCCCACAATGTCAAATCTAGAGTTACTACTGAAAGAGAAGGGTGAAGCGGAGGAGGCCTCGTCGCGTGGACAGACGAGTGTCCATCACAATTTGGGTATGTGTACAGAAGAGTGAAGGGAGGAGGGTAAGGAGGGAGGAGGAGGAAGTCGACGACGGCTAGAATTCAGATTTTTTTAATTTCTGCAGTCACCATTTTTTCTTACATGTTCTCTCTCTGTATTCGATTAGGGGAGAAATTGTCAGCCAGGTTTAGTTTATGTTTTTTCTCCATCTAAAAAGAATTCTATATATACAAAATCCAAAAACAAAATAACGAAATTCTACATAAGGAAATAGCTTAATTTCATGTATCATTTCGTTTAACGGACGAAACCAATGCTGAGTTCCTTAATCGTTTCGCTACAGAAACGGAATAAATTTTATTAGTTTTGACCATTACGTTATCCACGAAACGAAAGGGTGAACGGTACAACGCAATTTCGTCTGTAGGCTTAGACACCTCATAAGCCCAAGTAACAATTTGACATAACAACAGAGATGGGCCTCAAATTACTAAATTCCCGTGCGTGTAAAAAATAATGAATGTCGGTCACCTAATTCCAACATGCTAGATAGCCCAACTGAAAATAGATGTCCGATGTTCTCAAATTTAGAATTCTACTGTGACAGCATTACAGACTTACATAGTTACATTCCCTGATAATCAGACACGGTGGGTGGCCCAGAAATGCCAGAATCAATATCTCAGGCAAGAGATATCTAATAGACATGGATTACTCATAATTATACAGTGAAACAAATTTGGAATACAACCACTGCACCTCCATAAAGTTTTGAAAAAACATATATGGAATTTACAACAACAAATAAAACTTTGTTCATACAACTGATCTTCGTATGCCCACATCATTATACAAAATCCTGAACTCAGGATACAGAAACAGCAAGAAACTAATAACTACATATCCTACAAAAGAACACCTCTATTTGATAAATAAACTTTGACAAAGGAACTTTACTCAGCAGGATGTATCTCTTCCAAGCTGGAAATAATTTCATACAACAAATGAAGGAACAAACAATGCAAGTCCATTAATTTATGCTTAAAACTCCTATTTCTTACATGTACGAACAAGCCCCATGAAAACTGTCAAAAATATTTTACACTGTATACAAAAGTTCTGGTGTTTGGATTTTTGGCGGGCTATATAACAAAAGTTAACAGATGTTCCTAAATTAATATATATACAATCCTAAGAAAGAGCTCAAAAAACTGGTTGCATAACATCAAGAAAAAGCGAACAATATATTTAGTTGAATCACCATCCCCAAACCCCAGTACTTTAATGTTATTTTTTAGTTCAATTATACTTCAATGTTGGGAAGGAAGTCTTGGAGCAGTGGTAAAGCTGTCGCCTAGTGACCAGGAGGTCACGGATTCGAGTCGTAGAAACGGCCTCTTGCAGAAATGCAGGGAAATGCTGCGTACAAAGACCCCAAAGTGGTTCGAGCTGCCCTTTTTATAGTTCAATGTTGGATTGTTTTAAGGAAGGCAGGTTGAAGGAACAGAATGTAATTTTTCTGTTGCCCGTTATCATGACTATGTGTCATCTAGAGAATACTGAACCTTACATGCAAAGATAGCGCACTCAAGGGAACAACTTGCAAAAGATGTTACTCAAATTTATTGAAACTCAGCAAAATAGTAGTTCAATACTATTTAAAATTTTTACCTTTGGCCAAGATACTCAATTATGTCAGTTGTCAAAGTGGCACGCTTTTTTCTGGTGAAAGCTGCTGTTGCTGCTTTTCTGAGAAGAATTGAACCAGCCACACAACCAAGAATCAAGGGATTTAAACTGGTAAATTTAAGCAGAACAATTCAGCATTTATTTGGGACGAAAAGTGAACTTGAGCACAGAAGCTTATATGCCCAATAGAGTGAAATTTAGTAGTAAAAACAAGAACCTCTTGTCGGACGACAGTATGGTAGACATGGCATAATTTCGCGCCCATGATGTGAATACCGCAACACTAGAGTCATAGAAAGAAACTCTATTAATAATTAACAGGATTACAAGAAATCAACATGCCTACTTGTCAGCAGGAACATCAGCCCCTACTCATTAAATATTAATGAACTCTTAAGCTTTGTTTGTTTTCTATGTTAACCTATTTTTGCAGATTTGAGATTACTTTAGCCCCCTGAAAAGTACCACCAGGGAGGAGGGAGTTTTACTTTTATATTGTTTTTCTCTTTGTTGGGGTGGGGGTGAAGAACATTGAACAAACCTTCCAGAGAGGATATCGCCTTGACCACCACAGCGCCTCGGGGACCCATCTCTGCCCACCTTTGTAACTTTGAAAACATACATTTAAATTTCATGTCAGATCTCAATGCATATGAAGTACGCTTTCATAGTTTTATCAAATAAACTCACAAGTCACAAATAGTCAAATAGACATTACTGTTTTTAAGTTAAGCAGTTACTCTAAAACTTAAAGCTTGACCACATGGTGATAGGGATTATGTGGCAGTACCTGTTTCACCATCACAGATAAGATCCTCTTTGCCTTTTCGCAAAATTGTAACCCCTCCAATTCTATTAAATTAGGAGCAGCAGAAATAAAGGAAATAAATAAATATATAAAACAAACAACACTCAATCATTAAACCTACTAATAAGATGTCTTTCGGAATACAACAAAAACACAGGCAAGAAGTAAAAAATTACCTTTGGGAAAGAAGGCGCAGTTGCTCAGAAGGGTTGTCCTCGCTAACATCAGAACTGAGAATTTTTTCTACTAAGCGCTTGTACTCCATCTTGTTTGGTGTCAATACTGCCAGAGAATTGTCTTTCACGAGGTCTATGTTGTTTGTCACAAGAAATAACCCATCCTACAAATTATGCGCACAGTTTTTCATTTTGTATATAGATTACAAGAATATACTAGTATATATATGAAGATGATATTAGCATGTTAGCTATAGCAAGATAACATTGAGGCTCAATTGACTTAATAACATTTGTAAATTCAAGGTAAATTATAGCACCATTGTCTTAATGAGGTACTATTGCACAAGATGATTAAAGTTCCATAAGGACAAAATAAGGCCAACATAAGGCTTGATTATACAACTGTGAAGTCACTGAAGTTTAACATACACATTTAATACATTTGCAGAACAAATGATAACATGCAAAATGGCAATTATACAAAAACCAGCCATTATCTCAAATATTCATCTGAAATTGGATATGTAGATTATAACAAACCAAACCTAGAATTATCTTATAGCTTAAGAAATTGTCTTACTGCATCAATTATTGTTGGTATACCCAACTGCTTTGCATGCCTCATGATGTCACCGACACAATTCTAAAAACCAAAAGAACAGAAAGTACTGATCAAATCTCAATCTAACTCAAGTACCAGGAACAGCACCAGCACATATTCATTCTATGATTTCCAAACTGAAGTTCACTTTGGTATGTTTAATTAGCAATTATGAGAGAAGAAAGTAGCATGGTAGTAATATAATAGTAATAACTTCAATAATAAAGGGGAACCGAATATTTACCTTCATTAAAGTAAACATAGATTTAGTACAAACATATACACATAGTTTAACAACAATACTATTATTGTTGCATCATTGCAATCAATATTGTTCTTAACTGATAAAAAATAATAATCTGTCAGCTTAAACAATTTGTCTAATTTCTGCAGCAATCTTCCAATAGATCGAGGTTGAGTAAGAAAAAAAGGGCAGTCTGATGCACGTAGCTCTCGCTTGTGTGGGTTCCGAGGAAGGGTCGGACCACTTTAGGGTCTTTGTACGCAACCTTTCCCTGCATTTCTGCAAGAGGTTGTTTCCACGACTTGAACCCGTGAAGGAGGTCACAAGGCGACAACTAAACCGCTACGCCAAGGCTCCCCTTCTCGAGTAAAAACTCACAAAAAAATATATCAGAAAAGTAGAAGCAAACAAAATTTGTGTGACAGCAGATGATGGTAGTATTGGTTCATATTTATCAAAAAAATAATGAAGGCATACAAGGAGAAATGGGTCTCTGCCAAGCCCTGGCCCGACAACTATGCAGTCAAATCTTTCCAACCACTTTCTGATTTCTGTGAGAATCTTACAAGACACAGTTTCTCTCTCATCTACCCTGGAATAATGTTAAGGTTTTTTTATCAGTTCAGGTCATGGGTCAACTTCAGCCAATACATAATATTGAACCGGGCTAGTAAAGTATGAATCCACATCCCCTGGAATACTCCAATGAAATGGGCAGCGGACCCCCCCTGAATTCCCACCGTTGCTACAACGTCGTATCCTGCCCGCACAGTAATTGCTATGGTACCAACACACAAAAACTGCCCATTTTTGTTTTAAGAATCGCTGCCCATTCCAGGGAATACGGATTCAGTAAAGTATTGGTACTGTATGTTGAAGGACCGGCCTTGTGCAGATACAGTGTTTCAAATGGAAAGAACCCAAATTAACCCAATTGCTTCAGCAGCCGTGCCACAATTTATTAATACAACCTCACCAACCTTCAGTTAAACAAAAATTGCTTGCTTATTATGATCCCAAATGTAACAGAGTTTACAGTCTGTTTACCAATACTGTAGCAGAGTTTCTGAGTTTGCATCAGTCAGTTTTTGAACTTCTTCATTGTTCCCTCCAATTTTAATAGGTACCATTCTATTATTTCTCTTTCATTTTGAACTTTCAAAAGACAAAGCTGGCATGTAATTCCTATGTGGCTGGTTTGAAAGTCTTAGCTGTTAGTTGACAAAAATGAAAAAAAAAAAATGTGAACTAAATTACCTGACACTGTAGGACTCTTCCAAAATAGGGTGTACAATCAACTCAGGGCTATAACTTTTTATTACTGTTGCAGCATCTTTTGTACAAAACACATGCGACAGGTCTGCACCCTGCATCACGCCATCAAAACCTCCTCATCTCAGTAATATGTAGTACAAAATGTACAGTACAGAATTGAGAACAAAAGATTTGATTTGTATCCATTAAGACAAAATTTTAGCTATTGACTTAAATATTACCAATCTCAGAACATGTATCAGAAGATTAGAACCATGCACCTTTATTCAAGCCTAGGTTAACCCTCGGCTGTGCAATTAAGCTTCAACTTACACTAGAGGTTTTTACAATTCTCTCTTAACTGTTAATAGGTGTCAAGTTACCTCAAATTTCACTCAATTTGTTCAACTAAACAAAAACAAACTGAATAGAAACAACAATTATCAATACAAGAGCTCAACGAAATAAAATAACTAACAATTTTTAAGGCGGATATAGCAGTAAAATAGGGAGCACCTGTGTACTCGCGGCATCCACCTATCACTGCAATCCTACCTACAAATGCAGCAACAACAACAATACCTATCTAAGCACTATAAAAAATTTATCTGAGAAGGAGGAGAACATAAACGAAATAATAATCTGTACCAGCTTGGCCTTTGTAACGAGTCCGATCGAGTACGGGGGTGATCTTTCGTATGACGCCTTCAGCATCAGCCTCGGGGATGGATGAGATCGACGAACAGCGCGCGCTCTCCATTCGACAGTAAGAGGTTGGCGAAGTGCACGAATTGGTGAGCGTTCGGATTAGGAAGAGTTGCCTCCTGAGCACAGCGGTGGAAGAAGAAGAAGAAAGCCACATGTAGTTCTCCACTCTTTCTGCCACGTCAAACCCACCGTTTCCGAAATTCCGACTCTGTTTTCTTTTTTTTTTTTAAAGCAAAATGCCAAAAAAGTAAAACAGTAAGCATGCAGTGGATATTCTTTCGGACGGTGTATCAGTGTTCCGTGTTTTGCCCATCAATTCTCCCGCTGTCACTGATGCGCAGGTTTCGCGCGGAGCCCACGCTTTGATTTTAGGAAACTAATAGAAATTGTAAAGAGATATGGAGAGAAATGAATTGTATTGATTACAAATACAAGAGTCTATTTATAGACTCGAATAGACTAGCATCCTAACCATCTACCACATTCTACAACCTTTATTATCTCTTACCCTCAATTACATAATTTGCATCTAACAATATCTCCAATGTATATTCCTAACATTCCCTCAAACTCATCGTGCGGTATGCATGTTGAGCTTGTCTTGCAAATGCCTTGATAGCACAATCTTGAATCACCAATTGTTTGAGTCTTCATGAATAAATGATAGAATGAAAGAGAGAAAAGAGCTTCGTTGACTCGATAAAATTTTCCAAAGACTCTTGTTCTTAGAAGCTCGTTGGAGACTTCATGAACGAAAAGACTCGTTTGAGTTCTCTTCAATGGTTCTTTGGCTCAATGGTTCTTTGACTCAATGACTCTTTGACCTATCTATTTGGCTTTGTATATGATGTCAAGAGTCGCACTTCTCTCAATTTGATGAGATGAATTTTGTAGATAAGAAATGGAACTCATTTCGAATTGGCTTCAATTAGAATTTGAATTGAGTCGGGGGTTGTTTTTGAGAAATTGGTATTACACTTCAGTGCTGACATACCATGGTAGTTCTTACTCTTTCACTGCCATATGCTTTGGAAGTGTGCATTGCGGAGCAGATCTAATACAGCAGCAACAATGAATCAGGTGCAGTGGTGAGACATGCAGTAGGCTATGGAGCAACAATCTGACAATACCATTTACTGACAAGACCTTCTCAGATGACAAGACCTTCAGTTGTACCACCTCTTGAACTAAAACCTCTCCATTTGGAAATTTAATCGTTGCTCTTGGCAAACCAACAGAAGGTATGAAGAGCGCAGCTCCAATTTGTTTGATGAATCTCCTAAATTTGCAATTAGAGCCACATCACCATCTCACGGTTCTTGACATCATGCATGGCTTGCAAGCGCAAGAAACGACCCATACCAACACAACCTTGGAGAAGGGCATTTGTGGAATCAACATCGTGAATGATCTTGAAGCGATTTGTAATTAACGCGATTTCAGGCAACATAACCTGCCCCTTGGAATTGCTCTGGCAGCAAAACTGGAGCTTGGCAAGGCCATCAATCAGCTTGCAAGAGACTGCAAGAAGGACTGCCACGATCTCTGAGGCGATTGAGATGCTCGGATTCTGACTCTGCAAGGTTGAGGACGAGCTAGATCTGCTCCTCTCGCTCTTCTCTGATCTGAGTAGCAACTAGTCGTGATCTCGGTTGAAAGGTGGTAGTGGCTCCGGCGGTGGAGATGATCGACTCTTCTTGAGAATCGAATCATATTAGGACTCGCCAGAAGTAGCAAATCGGCGATGGTGGTAGCGACTTGTTGGAGGTCGATGATAATCGTGTCGAGGGAGCTGTCGACCTAGTCGATCTCGTCTTCTTGTCAGTGTGGATTTGATCTGAGGCTTGTGCTCGATGACGAGGGTTGCAACTCAACGATGCGATCTGTTCTTGATCTTGGTGTTGCCTCCATCTTAGCTTGACCTCGTGCCAGATCGCGACAACTGAGGCTTGTGCTGACGATGATGGCTCCGACACTCAGTGTGGATTTGATCGAGAGGCACGGCTGTGATCTAATTGAAGTCAGGTCTGAGAAGATGAAGGATCAGAGATGATCTGATCGTGAGCCACACATAGGTATTGTGGAGATTTCTCTCGATCATGATTTTCAGAGGAAGAAGAAATAACAGAGGAATAGATCAGGGAATTTGTAGATTAGAGAGAGATAGAAAAGGATATAGGTGTTTATTCCTAGAATAGGTATGGGAATAGAGGATTATAGTAGAATAAAGGTTTATTCTTGGAATATCTTGGTTTATTGGGTGGAATAAAATTAAAATAGCTGCATAGTTTCTGGAATAGGCGCAAGCCTAATTCTAGAGTTTTGGCTCTGATACCATAATAGAAATTGTAAAGAGATATTGAGAGAAATGAATTGTATTGATATTGTGTCTTGATTACAAATACAAGAGTCTATTTATAGACTTGAATAGACTAGCATCCTAACCATCTACCACATTCTACAACCTTTATTATCTCCTACCCTCAATTATATGATAATCAACTACATAATTTGCACCTAACAATATCTCCAATGTATATTCCTAACAGGGGCTCTCCTTTTTGAGACATCCCAAAGGCAAAACACGGGGCACCGTAGGTTTTTCCTATTCTTTTTTCTCGTTGGGAATCTGTGTCCCGAGTTAGTTTTCATTTTTTTTGTTTTCGTATTAACGTTCGTAGGATATTGTTTTAAAAAAATAGAAAAAAACATAGAAAAAAAATAATTTGTTTTTCTCAAATTTTTGGAGGAAAAATACGGAAGATTAGAATAAAAAAGTTGAAAAATAGAAAATGAAATATTCGAAATTAAAAAATTGGACCAATACCTTGTATGAAAAAAGTGAAACGATTTTGATTTTCTTGACACAAATTTTATTTTGTTCACTCAAATAGTCAAATTTGATCTTGTTCATGTTTGCTCTATTTATCGATGTGCTCACATGCTTCCTCCAACTTCTGCTACGCGCATTTTTTTCTAAGTCTTCGTGCTACATCCTTTCTAAGAAGCAGTGTTTAAAAGACAATAGTTAAGACCGATCAATCATCCGATTAATCTTTGGCGACATGTAAATTGTTACGTATAGTGTATATTCGTATTTGCGGATAAAAATAATTAGTAGATCACGATTTCATATTCGATGTTATTTATGTTAGAACCGGGGGACTTAATTTTAAGCAATTCTAAAAATACCAAAGTCTAATTGGCAATTGCAATCAATTTTTAACAATTCAAGCACAAGCAATTTCTAAACAAAATTAATAATGAAATTAAAGAGAAGAGTTTAGAAAATGCAAACAAAGCAATCCAAGAGACACAGGGATTTTAACGGAGTTCGAATATTGACGATCATAGTCTCCGGGACTCCCGACCCCCCGACACGGTAAAAAGGTCGAGCCGATTCACTAGACAACACAAGTGAATTTACAACTTCGGAATTGGAGCTCTCTTACACACTTTGGTGGAGCACCAACCCTAACACGAGGTGTCGAACTCAGTCTCGCTTACACACACCGGTGGAGAACCGATCCAACGAAAAACAAAGTAACAAAAGATACAATCAGAATAGATAATGAGATAATAAGCACTCAATACAATCTCTCAATGAGTTTAGAATAATTAGGATCAATGAGATTGAATCTTTGAGCTAAGGTTTGGCTATGTGTTTTAAGCTCAACAATGGTGGAACTAAGGGTTTTTGCAATATAGGATTGTTGTTTTGGGAAAGGGGTGAAGGGTTCCTTTTATAGAGAGCTTGAAACACCTTTTGTTTGGCTGAAATATGTTAAAACGTTACACTACGTTATATAACATTGGGAAACGTTACATAACGTTTTGAACCGTTATACAACGGTTTGACTCAAAAATTTTACCGTTGGAGCTCAGAATATGACCGTTGGATTCTTACAACATTGTATAACGTTCTGGAGTGTTATATAACGTTGTGGAAAATTTCTCTGGTGTTTTGGCTCTGCCTATAACGTTGTGTAACCAAAGGTATATCGTTATATAACGTTGTAAACCGTTGTATAATGTTTTGTCTAATTTAGTGTTTTTGGTTGGTTTTAGCTCAATCTCATTGATTCAAAATTATTTTAAGCTCAAATAAGATCAACTTAGCATCTAAAATGTATTGATATCATCATACTTGTTTGTCTTGAGCTTCTATATTGCTTCTTCTTTTTCCTTTTTGCTTGAATTATAATCTAAATAAAATCTCTTAAGAAAGATGTTAAATTCAAATGTTGGTTTTGGAAATTGACAATTCCGAGACATTGCTTGGTACAACAATCTCTCATTTTTGACGATTTGCAAAACCTAAGTGCATTAGGGCAAAATTTAAAATTTGAGAAGTTTTCAACACTTGTTATTTTGCCCGGGTACGCCCACATTCTCCCCCTTTTGGAAATCGTCAAAAAAGGGAAATTTTGAATAAATAAAAATGAGCTCCCCCTCAATTTATGCACAATTGTAGTTTGAGCAACAAGCTCCCCTCATTGTTTGCAATTTAGCTTATATATATATTTATAAATTTGATTGCTAGCCCTAGATAACAGGTTTTGAGTTTTAGCGAAAGCGAATTTTGGAATTTAGGGCTTAACCAAATTATGTGTTTGCTTAAATTTTATAAGGCTCAATTCATTCAATTTACTCCTCCTAAATATATGGCAATCGATATTGGGGGAAAATTTTGAAACCACTAAGTTAGACTTTTAGACACCCAAACAACCTTTGATTGGTTGCTTCCCTTTCTAAGAGTGCATTCTAAAGAAATATGACCCATTTTGCAACAATAATTGCAAAATGCACAAGTTGATGGGTTTACATTTGATTTGACAAAACGGGTATGGAAGTCTTTTCTTAGTTCATGAGCTTGACATTTTTGTTCGTGTGATAAATTGAATTTTGATTTTAAAATCGGTTTTGGTTTAGACATAAATTTTGGTGTTTGAGTTTGTTGAGCATAAGTTTGGGCAAGCTTTTTACCTTTAGTTTCATAACTCCAACTGTTTGGTCCCTTAAAGTATGCGTTGTTGGACCAAGAGGGATTAAAATACCTTGAGATCGGTTTGGATTTGACATAGTTACCATTATTGAACCGATATTTAAAAGCGTGATTTGGTACATTTCTAGGATTTTGGTGACTTGCCTTTTTACTCTTATCATTTTTAAAATGTTTTTCTTTATTTTTAAAACTATGAGGGTTCTTGGGTGGTTGAGAAGAGGGTGATATCCTCTTGTAGCCCAAACTCGATGTTATGCGGGCTTTGTCCCTCATACAATTTACTTAAATCAATCTTAGTATTATTGATTTACTAGAAGAATTTAAAAATCTATTTTCAATTTCAATTTTATTTATTTTAGATTCAAGCTCATGAACTTTGTTATTCAAGTCCCTATTGTACAATCTTTTCTTATAAGGGTTTGATTTGTCTCAATGAGAAGTTTATTTAATGTAGTAATTTCAAGTTTCAAATACTCCTCATTTAAGACATTGTTAGTACAATCATCATCCGAATCACTATCGGATGGGATCCCTAAACAAAAATTAACCTCATTGGGCTTAGGATCTAGATATACCTTTGCCTCAAGATTAGAGGTTGAAGTGCTAGCATTTTCTTCATTTGTGTGAGATGTGCTAGCTTCTTCATCGTTCATCATCCCAACTAGCTCCTTCTCCTTAGTAGGCTCTTTTCTTAACCCGAATTTTTTTAGGAGCTCAATAACCGCTGGATCGGTTACTTTATTCTTTGAGATGATGGCATCTAAGTCGACAATGCCTTCTCTTACCATAGCCACACGAGCATAGTGATCATCGTCTCGATTATGCCTTCTTTGAACTAGAGTATGACACTTGTCGATGGAGTGTCCTTCCCTCTCACATATGGCACACAACAAGTTTTTGCCTTGATTTTGTCGCCTAGTGTTTAATTTCTCCTCATTTGCAAAGAGGTTTTGAAGCATTATATTAAGGATGGGGAGTTCTTTGGCTTCATCTAAGCCAAAATTTTGGAAAGGAGTTTCTAGAGGGGTGTATGAGTTAGAAGAGGAGGCATGGTGGTGAATGGGGCTTTGAGCGGGAAGGACTACGGATTTTGGTTGGTTGTGTAGTTCTCCAATTTGCCGGAGGCTTTCTTCGTAGGTTTTTAAGAAGATGTGAATTTCCTCCGGTGAGTATGATTCTTCTCTAGTGCTATTCAAAGCCTCTAGTGAGCTCACATATGCTTGCCATCTAGGCCTCCTCATCATGATTCTTATGAGCTTAGATGCAACTTTGCTCGATTCAATCGGATCACCTATTTCAATAAAATTATTAACTAAGATAGTTACTCTAATATACATATCATCAATTGACTCATTCTCTTCTATTCTAAAATTTTCAAACATCGTTTGAAAATTGGCTCCCTAAAACTGTTTGAGCAATGCGTTACCCTCGTATTTACGGAGTAATGCTTCCCACATGTCAAGTGCATTGGTTGCATCTCCAAAGATTGGAGCAATTGACTCATGAACATGTGATAAAATGGCATTAATGGCTAAATCATTCCTCTGTTTCTTTAATTTAGAATCGAAAGATGATTTATTAGTGGTTAGGTCTATATCGAGAGTATATCTCTCCTCAATGGCATATAATATATCACTACAACTTAGATAATTTCTCATACAAAGTTTCCAATACCCAAAATTTTTGCAATTTAGTCCTAGTACCGGTGGTTGAGAAATATATCTATGGGTTGCCATTAAATTTGGACATTTACTTCTAATTAAAATTTACTCTAATTAGCAAGTTCAAATTGCTCTGATACCACTTTGTTAGAACCGAGGGGGCTTAATTTTAAGCAATTCTAGAAATATCGAGGTCTAATTTTTAACACTTCAAGCACAAGCAATTTATAAACAAAATTAATAATGAAATTAAAGAGAAGAGTTTAGAAAATGCAAACAAAGCAATCTAAGAGACACAATGATTTTAACAGAGTTCAGATATTGACGATCATAGTCTCCGAGGCTCCCGACCCCCCGACACGGTAACAAGGTCGAGCCGATTCACTAGGCAACACAAGTGAATTTACAACTTCGGAATTGGAGCTCTCTTACACACTTTGGTGGAGCACCAACCCTAACACGGGGTGTCGAACTCGATCTCGCTTACACACACCGGTGGAGAACCGAGCCAACGAAAAACAAAGTAACAAAAGATACGATCGGAATAGATAATGAGATAATAAGCACTCAATACAATCTCTCAATGAGTTTAGAATAATTAGGATCAATGAGATTGAATCTTTGAGCTAAGGTTTGGCTATGTGTTTTAAGCTCAACAATGGTGGAACTAAGGGTTTTTGCAATATAGGATTGTTGTTTTGGGAAAGGGGTGAAGGGTCCATTTTATAGAGAGCTTGAAACACTTTTTATTTGACTGAAATCTGTTAAAACGTTACACAACATTACAAAATGTTATATAAC
Organism: Eleocharis quinqueflora; assembly: GCA_964058865.1. Taxonomy (NCBI): domain Eukaryota; kingdom Viridiplantae; phylum Streptophyta; class Magnoliopsida; order Poales; family Cyperaceae; genus Eleocharis; species Eleocharis quinqueflora. Next base: position 154,306 of record CAXKVX010001029.1, on the reverse strand, counting down.
GCTGGAAAACGTTACACAACGTTTTGAACCGTTATACAACAATTTGACTCAGGAATTTTACTGTTGGAGCTCAGAATATGACCGTTGGTTTGTCAGATTTGACCGTTGGATTCTTACAACGTTGTATAACGTTCTGGAGCGTTATATAACATTGTGGAAAATTTCTCTGGTGTTTTTGACTTTGTCTACAACGTTGTGTTACCAATGGTATACCGTTATATAACGTTGTAAATCGTTATATAACGTTTTGTCCATTTTAGTTTTTTTGGCTGATTTTTAGCTCAAATAAGATCAACTTAGCATCTAAAATGTCTTGATATTATCATGCTTGTTTGTCTTGAGCTTCTATATTGCTTCTTCTTTTTCCTTTTTGCTTGAATTATAATCTAAATAAAATCTCACAAGAAAGATGTTAAATTTAAAGGTTGGTTTTGCAAATCGACAAATTCGAGACATTGCTTGGTACAACAATTTCAAATAGGAATAACAAGACTCTGTTATTCCGTTCGGATATGTTGAATTCGAGATCAAGGACTGAGAATTTTCTGAAGAGAGAGAAAATCGAGGAGAGAGAATAAATGATCCGAACTGTTCTTGACTGATCCTTCAATGTCGAGGGGTAAAGTAGGATTTTGCTTTTCCCTCGAAATAACAACAGATTCAGACTCAGTAGATCACAAAATATGCTTAATTATCTGTTAAAATGGTTAATCGACAACCAAATTCGATTAGTTAGTCAATTAAAATTCCAAATTAATTAAAATATAATAAATATGTTAATACTACATTTCAAAAATTGTTAAAATATTATAAATTCTTATTTTTTATATTTTATTTGTTATTTTTTTAATAACATTAGTTAATATTATATTATTAAATATGTAAGTATTTTTATTTTTATTAAATTATTTAATAGTTTAGAGTTTAGAATTTGTTTTTTAAAACACTGTTAGGAAATGCCTACAAAGTTTTAAGACATGTCACGCATCTAGTAAATATGTTAGGAAGTGCTCGAGTGTGTCAGAGATGTGCTACAAGTATCAAGGACGTGTAAGAAGTGTTTACAGGTGTTATATGTATGTTAGGCGTGTTCTTAGACATATTTGAATGTGCATGTCATGTATGACGTGTTGTTAAGAAGCTATATTACTCGGATACTTCATTCTTCTAACTGTATGCGTATTGGATACGGTTCAGAAACGAATACTTTTTGGATACGGTGCGGGTGCGTATCGGATACGTCGCGTGACATATTTAATTATTTTATATTATTTGACCGACGGATTCGGTCAAGATACGTTTTTGGATACGAATTGAGTTTTTGGATACGTTTGTGATACGTTTTTGGATACAGATTGGGTTCTTTAGTAGTATTAAATAAGCAATTGTGTATATTATATAATTTTATTCACACCACATAATTTGTATATTATTATTTTTGATATAACATGAACTCTTTTGTCAAGAAAATGTTTAATCAGAGGCTTATATTTTTTTGTTATTTCATAAGTATCAATATATATTAAAACAAGTTGAATAGAAAAATAAATTTCAATTATTTTAATATATAATATGATTTTTTTTATTATATATATACCCGCATTCGTATACGCAATTTTTTAAAATTGTTGTATCGCCGCACCCGCACTGTATCGGATACGATACACGTACCCGCACTTGTGCAACACAATTAAGAAGTAACGAGTGTGACGTACATAATAGTGTTAAAAATACAAATACACTCTCTTAGGACGTGTTCGATGCAGGGATTTGAAAACGAGTCAGGTCAAACTTGTCGGGGTCAACAGGTTGATCGGTCCACGAGTTGGACGGCCTGACTGGTTGGACAGGCGAATTTAGATGGGTCAAAAATTTTTTTGTGGTCGCAATCAATGAAAGACACATGGATTAGCGGATCGACGAGTTCGAGCCGGATTAGAGGAGGTTTGGTACGGGTTGTGTTGGCCGGTTTTTTTTTTTAATTTCTTTCAAAAAAAATAAAAAAATGCAAAAAATTCAAAAATAGAAAAATAAAATGTCAAAAATAAAAAAACATAAAAATTCGAAATTGTTTACGTATTTCACAATGAAAAAATAATAAAATTTGCAATAAATTGTTAAAAATAAAAATTAAATGACCATAAGTTAAAAATTACCGATTTTTTAAATAAAAAACAATTAAAAAAACAATATAAAACTAACGATTTTTTTATGATTTTTGAATTGTTTTTATTTTTTTTGTTTTTTATTTCACCGGTTAATGCCTTAATGACGGGTTAACGACAGATGATGCGAATTTTATGGCGAGTTAACAGCAGATTAATGCGGATTTTATGGTGGGTTATGACGGGTTAGAGGGTCCTGGTCGATCCGAGTTTAACACGAGTCGGATTTAACGCAGGTTTTTTCTAACAAGAATGATCGCTATCCGTCTTAATTCTCTTTTTTTGAAGGGGTCCGCACGAATTTGCCCTCTAGTCGGCCAGGCCGAGTCACATCCTCGAGTTTTCAGAAACGGATCTGATCCGTAGTTCGACAGCGTGGATAAGCCGAATTTTTTTTAAACCTGCTACGAGAACCTCCATATTGAGATATGGTAGTGCTATTTGGTTCAAGTCTTAAAGACATAGTTCTCTTGATTTTCTTCGAATTAAATCTATCATTTCTAGATTAAAATCAGGATTTGTAAACAATTTCATATATTGATGCACAATAGAAATGTCCAACAATTTGTTTCTATAAAGTTCTCCACTTGATATTCCTAAATTTTGAAATAATAGTTTGAAAAACAAAAAATAAATTATTAAAATATATTGATCGTAATATTTATTTAAATTTGTTATGTATATTGCTTTAATTATCATGCATGTTACAGTTACTATGCATGTTAATTCGTATTGAAATTGATATCAAATATATTTTCGCAGAACATTCTACTATTTTATTGCTCGTCTTCTTATTTTCAACGCTGTCACATCGAATTATTATGTTCGTATAGTATTTACTACAACGTCGCTACAGTGTTCACTCACGAAAACTACTCATTTCTATCTGAAAATGACTTATCATTTGAGAAGATACTATTCTCATTAATTGGGATTGGGATGGCAAGTTTACAATATTTATCTATGTTGTTTACAAATTGTCTCCCAAACTACCCATCCAATAAATGCACAAACAAAATTTAATGATATTGCAAAAATTTATTAATTAGACAACGATGGAAGCAAAATTTTCAACTTCAAAAATATTAATATAAAATATTCCTCAACCAGATTTTTATATTGCACTAAATGCCTTTTTATTATTATTTTCAATATAAATTATAGAATTTTGTATTTTATTACCCATCACTATCCATAAGGAGCACATTTCTTCAACTGAGACTTCAAAATAAGGACCGCCAATTTTCAATTTTCTCATGTGCCCTACAAATTAAACTTCTTCAATTAACAATTAATATTTATCACGTTCATAATTTCATATTTTCCTTGCATTAATTTCCATGCCCTTTGAATTTTCTAAGAGTTCTTTCGTTTCAAAAAATAAAAATAAGAACAAATCAAAAGTATTTGACATTTCGACATTTTAGCATACTCTGTAAAATATATGCAATCAAATTTAGCACGTCAACCATTTAGAATTTGAATCGTTCTTTAAATCATTAATTTGTAGGGATCATTTGATTTGAGTTCGTATGAAATAGATTGGCATATAATTCTAAAAAATGTATCCGATAAAAAATGTAACGAGAAGACAAAAATGCAAATATTTGACAGATAACTTGAAAACAGTATAAGAAGTGACGTCTGTTAAGGAAAGAAATTGGTCACCTAACTTGGAGGATAAATTTGAAATTTTTGTTTTTGAGAGAAAATATATTTTCTCTTTATAAATTGTGGATTATAATTTTTTCGGGTAAATAAGAAAGAGAAGAAAGAATTGAGAGTTATGTTCGATATAATAAAGACTATTTGTATTTGGTGACTTTTGTGTATAGTTTTCGTCTGACTAAGGAAAAGCATTTGGTAAGAGGCCATTGAGGAAGGACCCGAATCTGCTGTAGCGCAGTAGCGCGCTATATCAGATGGATGGTCCGGATCGATCGTTAATTTCGCGATCGATCGTCAGTGATAGAAATCAGAGGACCTTTATATTTTGACACAGATCTTGATGCAATCAGTGAAAATCAGATGATCCAAGTGCTGTGCTACACCATCCCGCGCAGCACCATATCTGAAATATTCACTTAGGCCCCTCTCCAATGCTTAATTAATTAGAAGAAACTAGCTAGCTTTATTAGACATTTCTTCATGATACGATAAAACTATAGGAGTGTAAATAAGAAATTGAAGAAGTTTATAAGAATGGATTATAAATTAACATTTATTTTAGTATATGCGATGAGAATTAAAATTTAAATTAATTACAAGATACCTATTACGGAAATCCGAACTCAGACGAAAAAGACAAGTTTTATTTATATTTTTTTGCACAAATATTAGATAGATTCGTCTTTGTATTGTCCATTTCTTTGGGAAAAATTTGAGAACTTCGGATTAGTACGTCAAATACTTATAATTATTTTAGATCTTCAAATACATCAAAATTTGTGTCATACATCAGCAGTGGCATAATTAGAACATTGAGTTAGAAGGGCCGATTTGCAAGTATAAGTTTAATTTTAATATTACAAAGATAATTTTTTAATATTGATCAAATTATACAAATTTGTAATATATATTTTTTCAATTTAAATGAAATTTTAAATAAAATCTTACCATTTAATTAAATTTAACTAGAAAATTAAATAAAGGATTTAAACTTTTTTCGGTCAAGGAGGAGTCGGGCCCACCTTGCCCCCCTCCCCCACTAATCAGAAAATTTTATGATTCTAATGTAACACCAGAATCATTAAATTCAATAATCGAAAGTGCTCAGAATATCCTATTTCAAGTTTTTTTATTTCTTTATTCTTTTGAAAATAAAAAAAACCATCCAAAAAAATATTTAAAATCTCCATAATTCCTAAGCATTAATGAATGAAATCAAGGTACTTTTCAAAGTCAAGTCGTATCAACTAATAACAACTAGCGATCAATGCAAAACCATGTGTGATTTCCATATTAATTAATTTCTCTCTTATCGTCTTATCTTCTTTCTAGCATGAAATTGACTGGTGCAATTACTTCTGTGCCTCTTTTCCTTTCTCTTTTGAAAAAAAAGATCCTCTTCCCATCTGAAATGTAGTACTTTTTGTATGTACCTTTTGTAATCCAGTGAATTCACAGTCAAGTATTAAATATACCACAGTATGAATAATACCAATTAATTATTTTGGATAAAAACAAACACAAAATACAATGTGTTTGCTTGCTTCTTCTTCTTCTTGCAAATTATTTATCTACCAAATGAAGTGGTCATATTATATATATATATATATATATAGAGTTAGACTAGGGTGCTAGAGTGCACCATGGAGCATCAAAGTCCTAATGCTTCACACCGTATCTCCAATTTAAAAATTCCAACGACCAATCTGAACCGTTGAACATGATCTACATATTGAAATCTAGTTGGAGATTGAATTTTACATTTTTTTGAATTTTTTTGCTATTTTTTTAGAGATGTAGTAAAATTGCAACTTTTGTTGGTTCAAAAACCGTTTGATTAGCAACTTTTCTACATCTTTAAAAGAATAGCAAAAAAAATAAAAAAATATATAAAATTCAATCTCCAAATAGATTTCAATATGTAGATCATGTTCAATGGTTCGGATCGGTCGTTGAAATTTTCAAATTGTATATAACAGAAGTGGAGCACAAACGGTTTGGTACTCCATGGAGCACCCTAACCTTTTTTTCTCTCTCTCTCTCTCTCTCTATATGCTCCTCACCTAACAAAACACAACTATTGATGTATTTCGTATTATTCATGCACATGAACTTTGATGCACTCAATAGAATAGTTCACATCTAGGTTTAATTTATACGCAATTTTGCTATATTTAAAGTTTGTGTGTCTATACTTATGTCGATTAACAAAAAATGATCCCTCGTATTAGCGTGTATTTTTTATTACTTCATATAACTTAAAAATTAATCCGTAAAAAAAAAAAGACGAACCTTATATAAAATAATGTCTCACAAATAATGATTTGATCACTTAAAAAAAATTGATGATCACTTCCAATGCAAATTTGGCAACTCGCTCGTTTTTTTGGTTCTTGATAATTAGGCATCAAAACATGCAACAAATTGATAACAAACATTACCACATAAAGAAGTTTTACTCATGCAAGTTACTAAGTTATAGATTGTTGGAATAATAATTGCTACCTTTACTAGAAAATTCTATTAATATAAGTTACATGACAATAGGGGCGGATTCAGGATTTTGATCAAGGCAGAGCAAGATTTATAATTTTTTTTCAGGAATAGACAAAATAACACAGATTTTCAAATATACATGATTATTTCGCAAAAAAATTTGACAAATTGCACGAATACACTAAATTATTTTGTAAATTTTTTTCCGAAGAGGACACTTGCCCCTCTGAAACTACTTGCATCCGCCTCTGCATGACGATTACTGGTACAAGACAATGCGTTGAAGTTGCTTGCGAATTTAAGCATGGGGAAATAGGTATTCTATATATTTTGTAGTGTGACTTATGAAATGTTAGATAAAGTTAACTATCTAATTTTAAAATCTAAGGCGATTGTTATCAATATTTTTTTTCAATTAATGTTTGAAAAGTATTCATTAGTAACGTGTTTACCATGTAGTCTATTGAGTCTAGAAGTAAGAACTTGACTTAAAAATTATTCTAAAATCTATAACTGATTGATAGCACATTAGTACTGAAAATTCATAGATCATGTCATGAGACCATTTATGATCCCATTTTACCCTTAATTTGCTCTTATTGTCATCAATAATTTTGCTTTCCTTGAATAATCACTTGCTTTTTCTCAAAGGTTCCCAAAACAGGCATCATTTGTGTAGTCAATTGAAATAAAAACAAAGCGTCTAACCGATACCATTTTGAGCTACATCCAAAAACCTCCCCTGAAAAAAAGACAAAAAAATAAATAAATATTTTTTTCTTTTTCCAATCTATGACATAGACAACTGATTAATGTAATCTGCAATTCTGCACCACAATTTTTATAAAGATAATTCTATCATTGAAAGAGATAGAAAACAAAACTAAGATAAATCATGTCACATGTTGATCCAGTATATATGGTGAGCATTCCATGAATATCAGTTACATTGAATTCAACATCAGAATACATAAAATAGTTCAAACCAATCAGACACTATCAGTACAAAATTGAGGCCATATATTAATATATATCTGCTAATATTACATTTTTTATTTTTCTTTATTGGTTGTTTTCTCTATACAGGTAACTATTTACAGTTATGGACACGTGGGCCTACTATGAAATTAATGTTTCCCACTTGTCCCATCAGTTCACTGACCAATCACAAAATTTCCTGCTAATTAAAATATAAATTAAGTAAACAAAATAAATACATAATTAGCCTGCTGCACAGTGCATATAGATCGGCGCCTGTTGCTAAGCACATGAATAAATCTTTTAATTATTTTCTGAAATTTTTGTCTTTACAACTTCCACATGGAAGTATAGAAATTGAACTTTTTCTCTTTTTGTTTTATCACCGTTTTCTTTTTTCTTGTTTTAACTAATTTTGATTTCTAGTAACAGTCCAAAAGTTCAGTAATTATACTATATAATTGAGCATCTTCGTTTCTGAAAGTTTTGGTGTATCTAAATTATTATCACATTAATTTAAATTTAATTTTTCTTTAGTTTCTAAATTCTTCATCTCTAAAACTAAAAAGTTAGAGTTTCTAAATTGCTACGTCAGCAAATATTACCAATATTATGAGAGACCGATCAATTTTAACCAATGATTAAGTTATGTCATAGTTTATAAACTCTAAAGCATAGTTGCTAAATAAGAAACTCTTGAATAAATTTCTAAATAAGAAACTCATCTATATTTTTGAAATTCACTTAGAAATCGTCATGTCATATTAAAAATTTCTAGAGTTTCAAAGATGAATATTTTTAAGGAGCCAGATCTGAATCCACGTGTCCTGCTTGTGCCGTCCACGTCACGTCGCCTTCTTTTGTCCATGTCATCATCCCTTTTTTCATACATATCCACCTAATGAATCATTTTCCAGAGTTATCACACATACATGGCACACTATGGGACACCAAATTGCGTACCCCATTTGTACGCGATAAATCAGATAATGGAATTAGAAATCAACCAATCACTAGTATCACATTCCACACCTCCCAATCACTGTTCACTAGTATCAGGTGCTAGAAATTTGGAATAGGATTATAAAAGTTATAGTCTCTGCATAAAACGTATTAGATTATTTGTAAAGAATGTTATAATTTGAACTCTGACAATTTTGATATTTTTATTTGTATGTCTTATGAAATATATTGTTCAAATTGTTCCAAACTCGTAATATCTTATTAGCATATATATGAATAGATCTATTCAGTTATACAGCAGGTACAAAAATACTGGAATTAACGAAAACAACTGAATGGTATTTCATAAATATATTATTTTACAATTGTAATTTTCACGCCAATAAATATGTTGTTCTGTTTATATATGAATTGTGGGAGTAGAGTAGTAGACTCTTTTATAATATAGTATGAAATTTATTAGAACACATGTGCAGTATGATGACATCAAGGCTCGAACTGAGAGCACAAATTTGAGATGAGTTGCAAATCTCTTATTGTCCATCACCAATCACCTACTTGCTTTTACAGCACTTATCATCTTCCTCTCATTCAAATTTTACTGCTCTCTCGTTTATATAAAGCCGTAAAGTCACCTCTAGCAACAGAGCTTGTGAGAAATAGCAAGAGAGCAAGCAAGCGAGAGAGAAAAGCTTTCTGAGAGAGAGAGAGAGATCAGTGCATCGAACATAAACCATAAAGCATAAAACAATGTGGAGCTCTTCTTCAGAACCAGAGTCTCCAGTTGCAACTTCAATATGGAGCTCTTCTAATTCCGAACCAGAGTCTCCCCTCTCCACTCCAAAATGCAAAACCTATAATCCCAAAAAGGAATACAAGAGATCGAAAAATAAGCACAGGGAGCGCGGGGTGGTGATGCTGGAGGGTTACGTGGAGTGTCCAGACACCGTCGATCAGCGATCGGATTGCAATGGAGAACCGATAACTGCTCGAACTAAGAGCTTGACGGATGATGATTTGGAGGAGCTCAAGGGGTGTGTTGATTTAGGGTTTGGGTTTAATTACGAAGAGATACCGGAGCTGTGTAACACACTTCCTGCTCTTGAGTTGTGTTATTCTATGACTCGGCGTTTGAGTTTGGAGAGTAGTAGTAAGGCGGTTGAACCGGCAACAGATTCGACGAGTCTTCCTTCATCGCCTATTCCAGTAGCAAATTGGAAGATATCTAGCCCAGGTTAGTAGAATTTTTTAATCACCTCTGTAAGTTTTAAGTAAATATTTTCATTTACAATGCAAAAACTGTTTAATTGATAAATTAGTTAGATAAAAAGCAATACACGCGCTAACAAAGAACCTCACTTGTCATATTGTTTGTTAATTAAACAATGTCTAAAAATGTAATTTGCGTGCTCATTTGTGATGATTTTGGTGGATTTTGAACGTAAATGCTTTGTCTCTCTAATAATATAATTTGTTTTGGTGATATCATGTTATATAGCCAAGAAATGAGGTAATGGATGGTTGATAAACAAAAAATTACTGTTTTTATTTTCTGGCAAGCGCAAAAAATGTCAGTGTCAAAATATTTGAAACAATTTTTTTTTCCCTTTGGTTAATTAACTATATTAGCGGCGTGCATCTTGAAAAAACTATGTGTTCGTACAAATTTTCTTTTTTAATTAGTTAAAATCATTGTTTGCATTTATTGAATCAATCATTATATTTATGTTTCCAATTTTAGCTAGACTAAATGTTAATAACAATGTCCTTTTATTGGACTATTCCCTTGGCATCAATTCAAAAGTTAACTTGAATTTTCATTTTGTTTCTTTGTCTTTCCTAACATTAAACTGTTTACCAAAAATTGATTAGATCCTTTACATAAAATAAGTATATATAACAAAATATATTTACCCTTGTTTTGTAACAGGGGATGATCCAGATGAGGTAAAAGCAAGGCTAAAATATTGGGCCCAAGCAGTTGCATGCACTGTCAAACTATGCAGCTGAAGCAAATGAGAAGTAATTCTACCATGGTACAAAGCATCCATTAATTATTTCTGCACAGCAAACAGAGCAAGAGACAAGAGGAAAGCAGCACATTTCAAAGAAGACGAATTTCTGACCTTGGTTCATGATGGAATTATTGAGTACATTCAATTATAAGAATTATGAGACAAGGACACAACAAACAAGGGGTTGGTCTGATCTGATAATGTTATATGAAGAATGTACAACTGTAATCTAGTAATATTATCTCTTTACCTCTAGTAGAATAACATTTTCTTATTTTATGTACTAATTATATATTTAGAGAAATTATTCGAACATCCCTTAACTCAATGCACCCCTCTTAGACAAATTATTGAGATCTCTTACTCGCACTTTTTATGTGCTTCTCAAGCATAATTAGTATCTTTCTTCTTTTCTTTATTAAGAAGTTCTATTTCTGGAGGGATTTGGGCTGCATCGTTGGCGGAAGGAGGGCTATATATACAGAATATATCATTTTCTTAATTAAACCATAATCAATTATATTAGAATCGATGGATGCTTATTTTATCATGTAATCATGTTAAAAGTCAGCATATTCGAATAATTTATCCAAAACAAGTATTAGATTTCTTGGTGAGAAAAGCTACCGATCGTTCTTAAGCAGGGTGGTAAGTGTCCCACCGTGGTTTTTTTTCCCCAAAATATACATAATTGATGAGTTTAATATGTGTTTTATGAATTAATCACAATTAATATGATTTTATGAAATTCACAAGTGAATACACATTTCAAATTGTAGGGAAAATATGTAAACTTTTGGGACATGTTTCATGTAAAAATTCTGATGTTTGTCCCTCCAAAGTGCAAACTATTCAAAATTAGATTGGAGCATTTTGTAATTGAATTAACTGGAAGCAATATGAGTACAAGTACAACTAAGGAAACAACATCTCCATAATCTGAATGGGCTCGGTGTGCATAGACCCTGATATGATAGTGGGCCTAGCCTTCCCACATGGTTCACCAAGGTCAAGAGCACAAAGCAAAGGAAAAGCTGGTGCCTTGAGTCTCAATAAACATGGCAGGTTGGCCATGATCTTACACGTCTGTGACTGTGAGAAGGAGAACAGAATAGAAAAGAGAGAGGAGCTGGATCAATTAAATTTCACTGCAGATGGGTCCCCGAGCTGATGTGGCGCCATGTTATCCCCTTCTTCTTGATTTCCTCTCGATCGCTCCATTGGCGATCTCGCTCCTCGATCTCTTTGAGTGAAGCTGCAACTGATATATCAGTAAAAGAGGAGAGTGACTGAGTGAGAAGATCATACTCACGCTCAATAATATTGGTGAGAGTTAAAGAATAAGGAGCATTGCCTAATTACCGTGTTTGAACATAATAACTGCCTACTCAAAAGTATAATTATATGACAAACCTGATGACCGTGTTTGCATGACCCGCGAGGCTGCGACAAATACGAGCGGCTACGTAGTTAACAGAACCGGAATCATTAATGAAAGAAAAAGACACGTTGAAAATTAAGAATGTAGATAAACGTGCGGATTTCTACTGTCAGTACGAAAGAACAACTCTTGTGCGAGAAAATGTTGTTCGATTGTTAAAAAATGTTTCAGTTAGCGTACTGCTTTCTGCACTCGCTATTTCGATGGTTTGGTAGGCGTATATTATAATTTTATTTGTTGCAATATTTATCGCAACTCCTAAATAACTCTAGTATCATCTATGTATAAATATAAACTTAATTAGGTTGCCAACTTAACTATGTAAATCCACAAACAACCTCAACTCAACGTACTGTTGGCTATCATCAAACCACTAAACGAATAACCCTCAGAACAAAGATGCATGTTAGCATCTAATAATTTGACACACACATTAAAAAAGAGAGGCCCAAGAGAATAATTAAAAGAAAGTAATAACCAAAAAAATTAATAGAAGACAACGGCTAGAACAACATCAATTACGTGCGACTTCAAAACAGATAGCATGTCTAGTTCTGAATTTCTGATAACAACAATAACAGCAATAATAACAACAGGGGAGTTATGTCATAATTCACTAAAATCTAACTTTTCAACATAATCTAAGAAGCATGGCAACCCTAAATCATCACCAAAACATCTTATATTGCTTAAAACACCACATCTACAACCAAAATGTTATATCAACGCATCTTAGGCCTCTTAGAAGGTCCTGAGCCAAAATCACCCCTGCGCTTGGCTGATTCTGAGAAAGTCGTGCTCTTCTTGGCCACCTTTCTCCTCCTGTCTCTTTCCTCCTCAGAATCACTCTCGTCCCTCTCTCGGTCTGCATTGCTCGCCTCCCTCTCCAACTCCTCCCATGTCTTCCCCTTCTCCTCCTCGGAATCTGCACCAGACCCATCCTCAGAACCATCCTCATCCTCACTCTCCACAAATGACGCTGAATCAGAGTCCTCATCTGACGACTCTGATTCCTTCTCCTCCACATCTGACGGCTCATACCCCTTGTCAGACTCCTCACTCCCATCGCTCTCGGAATCACTTGCATCCATGTTCAGAAACTCCCACCCACCATCTTCTATGAACTTCTCAGGGTCTTCGGTTATGGTTTTCAGGATTGGACGCCAGTTCAGGTTCAGACGTGACTCGTAGTACTTCAGATCAGTTGTATCCAACCATTCCTTGATTGCATCCAGAGAAGATGAAGGAATCGAGTCGATTCGCAACACATCCTTCTTAAAATCCTTAGAAACAATTGCCATGTCGAAGTTCTTCTGACCAAACCCAACACGTTCTAGGTTAACAATCTCAATCTCACTCAGAGTTACAACCAGAAAAGGTGCCTCAACCAGCTCAACCAGGCTGGTTGATGTTGGTATGATGAAAGCGGATGCTTTGTAAGGTACACCATGAAAACCTAGTTCACGAAGAGGCATATCGAACTCCAAGTTGAGGCCCTTAAACTGAGGCTGCATCCAGTGGTCATTGACCCTGTTCACAAATGTTTGGAATTCCATATTGATTCTGTTCTTCCTTTCTCTTTCCCTTTGCTCTTCTTCGATCTCATCAGGATCTAAAGCCGACCGGCGTCCCCCACCAAGTGTTTGGACCACATCCATTACTTCCACATAAAACTGCACATCCTTTGTCTTCTTGTTCCCCACCATTATATGGTTATGCAGATGGAAATGCAAGAGTGTTATCATTTCCCTCTCAGCTGGTTGAAAGAAAGCATGTTTAATATTGCCATACATGATATCAACTCTTTCATCCGGACGAGCTGTAGAGTACCGGAATCCATTAATATGCGCCTCGAGAGAACCTGTCAGCTTCCTCCCTCTACCACCAAATGATGGTCTGATCCATAAATCAGGCAACCGCATTGGCTTCATGCGACTGCTTGGTGCCACCTGGAGCTTCTCCTGGCCGACAAGAGTTGCTCTCTCAGCACGCTCCGACTCTCGTGATGCCACCTGGTGCCTGAGAGTCTTTATCTGTTGCACTACCTCAGAGCTGTGCCTTGAGTCTTTTGACCTGAAACTGATTTCTTTAACAAAAATATTACATTGGAATTTAAGGGTGTTTGCATCATGTGGGTTGAATGCTGTCCCAGGCACATTGAAGACTATTCTAATTGTACATGTACGATTGTCTTGGTGGCTGGCAACACTCTTCACAGTCGACACATGGAACGGTACCATGCTTCCATAAACTGGCAAGAGGATTGCCTCATTTTTCTGGTCGACTTGTATCATCAGTTCTCTTGAATGTGGCAAATCATTAGGGCTTCTGTATGCAATAAGTTCATTCGATGTCCTAGCAGGCCCACGTGCATTAGCGGACCCAGGCCCACCACCAGCAAGACGCCGAGCAGTTTCCTCATTCTTTTGACGGGCCAGCTCAGCTTGGTGCTGGCGTCTGAGCTCCTCCTTTGACGTCTCATGGTTTTCAGAACGGAGTGTCGCCTTCGATGGACCTTGAGCAGACCTATTAACGCCGGAGTTGACCTGTGACCTGTTAGCTACTTCTTCATCTTCATCCCTTTCTTCCTTGAATGAATACACGATGCTACTTAAATTCTTGAGGCACTGCCCAGTTAGGATTTCAGGTCCATTTTCAACGACAATGACAGTATCAGCAAGCAAGAGAGAGAATTTCTCGGTTTTTGGGTTCTGAGTTGCTGCCGTGAGGTTCTGGAACCCAAGAGAAACATTGAAAACCATACCAGTTTTTATCAACTTGTCAGTTTTCGCATTCAGGTTCAAACTTGACTCACGAAATTCAAGGCCAATTCCTGTACCGGCGGATCTGGTAAGGTTCTGTACCAGCTCGGGAGCCTCTTTCTCCACAACTGATACTGCTGCTGTGTAAACTGCACTGACCTTGTTACCCGGACATATTGCCCCAATGGCCGCTTCTTGAGCCTTCAGCAACACCTCATAAGCCTTGCTCTGTGCCTGCACGGCCTTAATCATAAAAGATCGTGCCACATTGGTGCAGTAGCTGTTGTATCGGGCCCCAATAGCGCAAATGATAGCACTAGTTGAGTCATAATACAGATTTTCATCATTGCTCTGCGCGCTTGGCCGGAGATCGAATTTACCCCCGGACTGAAATATAGGAGGGTAACAAATGTCCACGTTTTCTGGTTTGAGCTTAATTATAGCCTTCTCAGTGGCATCCATTAGCCATGAGTGAGAAACCTTCTTTTCATGATCGATAATCCCCTCCAATTTTGGCACCACAAATGCATTCATCACATCAGTTATCAGATTGGCTGCCTGCTTTACACAGATCAATTCCGCAGGATCCTTCACAGCTAGAATTTCAGATAACCCGGCTGTAACATCTACAAGCTCAACCGCTGGCCCAGTGAGCTTTTCTGACCAAGTTTCAAGAAGTTTTCCCTCAGGGGCTTCCTTTGCAATGTGACCTATAACCGGTTTACCAGATCCAGATCCAGATTTCACCACAGTCAAAATCTCATCCATCAAGGTTGCACCGTCATCATTCTTGGACTTTATGTGAAAGATTACTTCTGCTGAGATGGCATCCTTGGTAGGTTTTTTAAGAGTTTCCAGAAGACTTGCCTTTTTGGGGCTACACAAGAAATGTATCTGATTTTGTGTAAAAACCATAATGGTTTCAGGAAATTCATAACCCAATAGCCATATATTAATGGCAAATGATTTGAGGTAGCGTAAATCCTCTGAAGTTGGGGGAGTTGAAATGGAAATAGCGTCTGCAGAGGCCCAAAGGTCAGAGTTCTTGGTCTTCCAACTCTCGTAGAATGACTTCAGACGCTTGGTGTAGCTGTCGGTGTTGATCGGATACTGATTACTGGTCCCGCCATAGGTACCTGGTTTAGAGGATCCGCTCTGTGCCATTGCAAGGATCTGAGAATCCACTTATCTACAATGGACATTAAAAAAACAAATGTTGAGGTTTCCAACACAGTAAAATTACGAATGACACAGAACAAGTGAACAACGTTGTCATAAGGAGCAATTAGTTGGAAACAGATTCTACTAAACTGTAGCTGGCAAGCGCATGTAGCAAGCAAAGCTTCAAGGCTAATCATTGCGGGCCACTAGGGAAGAAATTAGGGTGAAAGTATACATGCCGGCATGAAAAAAAATATGGCAGAGTGCAGCTATCAATTTGCAATGAAATATAAAAGAAGTACAGTACAGAGATCAAGTTGTATGTCCATCCCTTAAAAACAAGACATCCACAGTTCCGGGAGGTTAGGCTTTCATATACTGACAACAGAAGTTATCAATTTATCTCGGAAGAAGAAAAAAACACCACATCAAGCAAGCAGTTCTGGTACAAGATTGCAGTTGCACACGGTTATAACTGAAACCTGAAACGATTTACTCAATCTCACACCTTAAAATCGAAACTGAAAAAGAAAAATACTCGTAAAACATGAGGCAAAAAGAAGTTGCCTTACCTGGCTCGTTGCAGCAACTCGCAATGTAAAGGAGAGAGACTGTTCGGACTTGGGACTGAATCACGAAACGGAGCGGTGCCGGAATCAGGGCTAGGGATAGCTGCGGAGGAAGCAGAGCGGAGAGGTGCTGTCTGTGCGGAGCGATGGGAGACGAAGAGTCGGAATCGAAGAGACGGAGGGTCGAGTCTTGATTCTGCGCGAAGTGGAGGGAAGGGGAGAAGGCCCGGATTTGGGCTTAGTTATTAGAGGTCGCACTGACAACGGTAGTAGCCTTATAAATACAGCATGCATATATCTATGGTCCAAAATAACCCATTTTGATAGATTCATCACGGGTTGGGAGTAGGTACACTCATGAGTGCACCATTTGATTGTGCACTCATGGTTTGAATCATTGGATCAGTGGAGTACACTATTTTTTCTAATAGTTTAATAATTTATTATTTTTCTCTCTCCAAGTAAGTTAAGAAGAGAGAGTGTAATCTATTGATCCAATAGTTCAAACTATGAGTGCACAATCAAATGATGCACTCATGGGTGTACCTACTCTCAACCCATTCATCACAAACTTTCAAGATTTGATAGTGGATCTTACAAGACAATTTTTTTTCTCGTTCATTGCAACATTTCACATTTGGCATTGTACTTGTCACTTGATGATCTCTTACGATGTACAACAAAATCTGAATAGATTTAGAACTACAATATTGCATATGAAAAGAAAAACAAAAAAATAAGTTCGAACTCTTTTGAGATGAAATCTCGAGCAAAAACTTAATACAGCTGGAACTAATGCTGGCCGCTCCTTTAATTTGATTTTTGCTGGTAGGTAATCAGTAATGAAAAAACCCACTAATTTATATTAAATTAATTAAAGAGGTTTTGGTGGAGCCTAAACATTGAAAGCCTTTAAATTGAAACTGAACACATAACACATCGTCAGAGATTCCTAAAAGTTGGGATGAGATTGAGGAAGAGATCAACCGCACTAACAGAGGCAGAATATCAATACAGCGACACTATCTTACATGGCGTCATAGGAGACGTTAAGACATGATTCATTGCTTTGATAGTTTCTTTTTATCTTTTTCATCTTATGATGAGATTTATGTCATTTCCAACTATTCAAATATCCAGTTAATATTTTTATTTTGGTTTCAAGTGTGCAATCTTTTCTAACAGAAAATAGTGCCTTAATCACTAGATGAAAATTTGGTTTTATCTGTTGTCTAAGTATTTAATTTAAAAATTGATTTCACAATCATACTCAAATGACATAATAAGAGAAAATAGTACATATTTCACTAAGTAGTTGTTGTCATTCCCTGTTTCTCACTAAATGCCAACTAATTACTCATGGGAACACAGTAGTTGTCATCTCCAAATCACTATCGGACCATCTTCATCAAAAGGCTCTGCTCAAATGTCAAAATTAAAATCGTGCACCTCAATTATGATCTAGTTGTTATGCTTTGAGTGCTGAAGCTTCGACCAATCAAAATAAATTTATACATTTTTAAGATTCCATTTCTTTTCAGAAATTATAGCATATACCGAGCAGGGGAAGTTAGAGTGCATGCACATGCATCTTGTTTGCGCATCTGTATCATCGATGTGCATCGATATTCGATGCGCACGAATCTTTATGAATCTTGATGTACGTTGGAGCGTCCAGATGCGCAAGCACGATACATGCGCATGCACCATAGTTTTGCTCTACCGAGCATATAGAAAGGAAAGAAAATTTAAAAATGTTCAGATTACGAGAATCGGTTTTTTGTGTTTACTTAGAGGTGGTGGCAGAATCCGACCTGATCTGACATGAATTCGACGAGGCCCTATATTTGATAAAGTGAAACTAACTCGAACCGACCCGACCCGAGATGATTCGTAACCCAAAACGAAGTGGCACATGATTGACCCAAGCCTTACCCGATCCGACCTGGACGACATGTAATCCGAGATGGCACAACATATGAGGACCCAAACTCGACCCGACCCGACTTGAATCCGACGAGGTCCTATATTTGATAAAGTCAAACTAACTCGAACTGACCCGACCCGAGATGACCCGTAACCCGAGACGAAGTGACACATGATCGACCCTAGCCTGATCCGATCCGACCCGAGACGACATGTAATCCAAGATGGCACAACATATGAGGACCCAAGCCCGACCCGACCCGACCCTAGACGACCCGTAACCCGAGATGGAGCAATAGATGAGGACCCGAGCTCGAGCCCGACCCAATCCGATCTGACTTGATCTCATACAATTTGTAAATAGATCTAATTCTATCTTGCCTACGTCATAATGCAATTTCATTAACAAATGAATATCAAAGGAAGTCAAGATTTAATAACACAATTCAAAAACGCGATATGATCTTGTCTGATTGAACTTAAAACTCAAAATAATGCTTGAAAGTTGTCGGTGCAACCCAACCCAAATCTGACCTGAAAGTTGTCGATGCAGCCTAACTCGAAACTCGACGCGAGCTCGATCGACCCGACCCATTACCCGAAAAAGACCGACGCGACCCTACCCGATCCGACCCATAACATGAAAGTTGTTGCACACTTGATGGGCCTCAACCCAACCTGACCCTCAACCTGACTTTTGTCGACAATCAAACTAACCTCACCTGACCCGACTGAAACCGACCCGACCGACCCGACTCAAGTCTGCCCGACCCACCGACTTACCACCTCTGTATTTACTGGATGCTGTATCATAAGAAATGTGTTTTAATGTCTTAATCAAATACAATTTTTTTAGCGCAATAAAGCACTCCATGAACGCTTTCTTTGTCTACCTGCGGTTTCGGAATAAAATTAGTTAAGTTCACGTTCCAAAAAAAAAGGCTTCCAGTACAAGGGACCTTTAAAGTTTAAACAAATATTCAAGCCTACACACATTACTACAAAGGAGCCAACAAACAATATCTGGTTGTGCCTATTTGAAGTTGCCAAAGTTAGGAGTTATCTAACGTGAAACTAAATATTTATATCAGCCTAGGTTGCTCGAATTGTTTGAAACAATCATGTATTCCGTATCGAACACATATTCGATATCGATTCACATGCGATAATTCAGTTGGTGTATCTATTTATTTTAATATTTTGTTTACTAACGAATTCGATCAAGATACTCTCGCATAATCTAGAACAATATTTTTTTTATTTTTCTAAGTGTTACAAATTATGTACATATCTTTTAATATATATATATATTATTCTATTATATAACAGTGATTATTTCAATATTTTTATGGAGATATTTTATTCTCATATTTTAATATATAATGTGATTTATTATTATTTTATATATACTCTGCCGTTAATTTCTTTTTTAAAATTGACGTATTGTTGCATTCGCATATAAGATACAATATCCGCACATGTGCAACATAGATATCAACATATCCACGTCTCTTGGAAGTTTGATTTTCTTTTCCTCATGACATGTGAAAAGAAGACAAAGTAGCAACCAGTACTCTATGTCCCTTAATTTTGTTCTATATTCATGCTAGAGACTCTTGGCTAAAATGTTATATATTAAACAATTAAAGCTACACAATGAATTTCTCTATTTTAGAAATCTGGGTGGGAGGTCTGAGGGAAGCGAGGGAGGCGATGGGAAGGCGAATTCCCGTCGAAGGAGTTGATGGGTGGATTTCTTTCACCAGGCGGCGCCCGAGCTCCAAACAACTAAGCCACAAACCCTACACACCATACCCATACCCGAAAACGCATAAATCCCTTCTCCTTTTTAACTCAACCCAACCTTACATTTCACACCACATCACCAAAAGTTTCCAGAAACAATTCACCATGGCTTCTCCCCAGCGTTCCTCATCCAACTACTCAAGAAAAAGGCCTCTGCACCCAAACCAGCTCCACCTACTCTCCTCTCATCCCCGACCATCAGCCGCCTCCACCCTCAACCCTAGAATCTCCAATTCCCTCCGAAACCTTCACAGCCCTCCGTTCCCCTCATACGCTACAACCACACACCCCAAACCAGCGACAAGAACCATTCCGTCACATCAAACAGCCGAAACAGAACACCTCAGGAAAGGTCAGCAATACAACCCTCTCTCCCACCAGGAACTCCGAAGCTTGCTCAAATGGCTTCCTTTCCCACCGGATAAGGCTAACCCGGCATGGGCCGGTCGTTGCCTAGACTGCTGTGCAATAGCTCACAAACTAGGGGCCTGTGCAGGCTACATGGTGTGTAGACGTTGCAAAAACCAAGGTCATGCAGCGAAAGAATGCCCAAGGAACCTAGAGCATTCCCGCCGGCTTTCCGAGCTTCTAGCAAAGGGTTCTACTACAATGCCACACAATCGGAGAAACTTCGTCTTCTGCCTAGTTCACGAAACACTCAACCTAACCCATGAAATCAATCGCCTCAGGAGAGCGATAGTTATTGACACCAGATTCTGTCCAAAAACCTCAATGCAAACACTATTCTCAGATTTCTCCTCTGAGTTAGGATCACACGTCTCAGGCCAAATATAGAAGATCAGAGATACCAAATTCCTTTACATGTTATCTCAGGGGATTCACAGAGAAGGCTTCCTCTCGGCTGATCACCCTAGGCTTCAGCGGAAGGTTTATGTCTTCTATCCATGGTCCCCCTTAACCTCGGCCCCAAAAGCAACCCTTCGTTATCGTGTCTGGCTTCGGCTCCATGACCTACCTCCCTACTCCTGGTCCTTAGAGCACATCACCTACATTACAGCCAGTTTTGGCCTAGTGATCGATCATGCCAAACTGGATGCTACCGACTCCTTTGAGTTCTTAGACGTTCAAGTCGCTTGCCCCAATCTCTCACTGATACCGGAAAGAGTCTTCATCTTTACCCTCGGGGTGGCCCCGAAAATCAGGATTGAGGTCAGGGGCTGGATTGATCGCCCCTTTGAATTCGACGTGCCGGAAGATACAACCCCCTCCAACGAGGAATTCTGCAAACTGTTCAAGCAAATCCAAAAGCCCCCAACGAGACTGAGATGGAGATCGACCCACCAACAGGCGGTCGTGACCCGAACCCGCTTGACATATTCTCATCTGACTCTACAGTTTGGCAATACAGCAACAGCTTCTTGGCTGAGTTACTGGCCGCGGCGCCACCAGACTCGGCCAGGTGCTTCATTGATAGAATCATTGCCGGAAGAGAGGAACAGTGCAAACGACAAACCGCTGTTGAAGACAAAAGAAATTTTGCCCTGCAGCAACAGGACAAAAATGACGCTAGGAAAGAAGGCCAGAAATTCAGCTTTAGGCCAGAATTAGCCAGGAATGACTCTTCTAATTCTGTCCTCCCTGTTCAAGTGTGGACAAAAAAGGACTCTGTCACTGGGACATCACTGGATGAAAAAGGAAAAGGCAAAGCATTACTACTGGAAAGGCCGAAGGAAAAGGTCAGGATTACTGATGGATCGAAACTGTTAGACTCAGCCATTCGGGCTGCAAATCACTCCTCTGTGGTAAGGAATCTTCAATTACACCACTTTGTCACCAGCCCCAAACAAACAACCCAAGTCCATACAAATGGCCTAAGCCCAAATAGAAGCCCAAACCACCCTGCAACACCACCCAAACCAGCCCAACCTTCCTCAGGCCGCCCAACAACTCCCAACCCATCATCTTTTCACCCGACCTACACAGGACAGACTGAGCAAGCCCAACCCTCCCCCAAACCCAACCCCCACCTACCAGACCCAACCTCCCAAAGCCCATCTCCCTATGCAACTCAGCCCATTCCCTTCTCACTAAACCAGCCAAGCTAAACGCGACAAGCCCAATGGTTTCCAGCCCAACCTTCATATCCAGCTCGTCTGAGGCCACCAATCCCCCAACAAGTGATCTCCCACTGGATGCTACCGCCTCTCCACCTAACCCAGCCATCTCCCCTTCAACTCACGACACATCTCCCACCGTGCCGACCTTAAGGCCTTAGCAGACCCCTGAATCACCCCATCGTCCCTCACTCTCCTCTGTTAGAGTTGCAGTTCGTCCCGTCCTGACCTCCCACCAGCCACGCCGCAACACACGCACTTCAAAACACCCAAAATACCCTGACATGGTGCTGACCCCTATCAAAGGAAAAACGAAAGGAAAGCGGGTGATTAAACCATCACCAGATAAATCGAAAATAGAGGACATTCTTAAATGTCTTGACGACGATCGGTTATCAAAGGGCCCGCTCGCTGAAAAAGAAATTGAAGAATTAGCGGCCCTCGTGGAGATGACAATTGACAATTCGTCTTTGGCATATGTCGACACCCCAGAAGCTCAGCCCGCTGGAAGCGGTAAAGACACCCACATTGACGACTCGGGGGAGGACCTCCTGGATGAAGTCGACTATGGGTCTTTTGAGGATGAAGAGGTGCATGACAACCCAACCTCCTCGGGTAGGAAAGCAGAGTAGAGCTGCTCAGTTCACGGCACACCGCATTTTTGGATTTTTCTTTTTTGGAATACTATTACCTTTCATAAGTTAATGGTTTTTTTGGATAGGATTAGTTATTTGCTTATGTTAACTCTTTTATCTTGGAATGTAAGGGGTCTGGGAGCCCCATCTAAATGTGTCGTGGTTAAAAACTTATTGATGGATGTGCATTGTCAAATTTTATGTTTTCAAGAAACCAAACTGGACTTCGTCGATCTGTTCACCTTAAAAAAGTTCTGCCCTCCATCTTTCAACAATTTCCATTACACAAGATCCACTGGAACTAAGGGTGGAACTTTAACCACATGGACAGATAACATAATCAACTTATCCTCGTGTCAGCATGCTTACTCTTCTACCGTAATCCTTCAATCCCACTCGACCAAATTTATGCTTACGAATGTTTACGGGCCTACAGACGGCTCACAAAAACTAAATTTTCTAAACGAATTACGGACCATTAGAAGAACAAATGACCTCCCATGGATTATCGCAGGAGATTTCAATCTCCTTCGGTCCCCTCAGGACACCACTTCCACCTCCTTCAACTTGGGTACCATCCTGGAATTCAATCACTTCATTGACAAAAATCTACTAAGAGAAATCTCACCACAAAACAGGAACTTCACCTACTCAAGCAAAAGACCTCATCCAACCCTATCCAAACTGGATAGAGTGCTAATGTGTGATTGTTGGAACTCACTACCAACCCATCTAAAGGCAAGCATAACGGACATTCCCTCGGAAATCTTCGACCATGTTCCACTCAAATTAACACTCCATCGGATTAATCACAAAAGAAGCAAAACCTTCAAGTTTGAAAGATTTTGGCTTCACTATAAGGAGACAAATGAAATCGTTAAATAAGCGTGGGACATACCTAATCCCTCCGCAATAGAGCAGACAAGCGTTGCGAATCTGGGCCACCAGGAAATTCGCCAACTCTAATTCCCACCTAAGGATAACTCGGAAAATCATTCATTCGCTCGATAGAGCAGAGGAATATAGACCACTCCACCAAAACGAGTTTCTATTTCGCCTCAAACTTAGACAACATGCATTCAACCTGGCATTAATAGAGGAGTCCAAATGGCAACAACGATCCTCTATACGATGGCTCAAACTCGGCGACAACAACACTAAATATTTCCACCGCATGGCCTCCAATCGATACAAAGGTAACTTGGTCGAAACATTACACACAAACAATATCACCTTAACTAACCCCAAAACTATAGCTCTGGCTTTCGCCAAACACTATAAGGATATCATGGGAGAACAACAAGCAACAACAGAAATTCCGGATAATCTGATACAGAAAATACCACCACATGACCTAGAAATCCTTCAACTTGGATTCTCTGATGAAAAAAATCAAAAGAGGAGTCTTTGCCTTAGCTAAAGGCAAAGCATCATGCCCGGATGGCTTTCCATCGGAATTCTTTCAACACTTTTGGCCAACGGTGGGTACAGTCATTTGTAATGTTGTCAGAGCTTTCTACAGGAATGAATTAGATCTATAGAGACTAAATCAGGCATGTATCACATCTATCCCAAAAAAAGAAGGTGCCAATGCACTGGAGGACTTTAGGCCAAACTTCTTGCGTTGAGACTCCAAAAAGTACTCCCAAAATTGATCTCTCCTTTTCAATCAGCTTTCATTAAAAATAGGAACATCATGAAAACATTCATAACGGCTAGGGAATCAATAATATTACGGAACAAGCTAGGAATACCAATGATTATATACAAAGCCGATTTCAAAAAGGCCTTCGACACCGTCTCATGGGATTTCACCCTTAACCTCCTTCGAGCAAAAGGATTCCCAGAAAATTGGACCGTCTGGATTAAAAATATGCTCATCTCTTCCTCCTCATTTATAAAAATGAACGGATTCGTCGGCCCGACTTTTTTTCACCAACGAGGATTGAGACAAGGAGACCCTCTGTCCCCTCTGCTATTCTTACTGATAGCAGACACCCTCCAGTCAATGCTTCTTACCATTGTCTCCTCCTTTCTTACCATACCAACGCTTCACCTCACGGCCTATCAATTTGCTGATGACACTCTCCTAACTTTGGATGCTCATCCATCAAACTTACGTAAGATCGCGGAAACCCTACGAGCCTACGCTAGCATGACAGGACTCCAAATAAACCTCAACAAAAGCTCATTTGTAGCTCTGAATATCCCGGACTCGGCGATCAATGGCATACAACAAATCCTTCTGTGCCCGAAAGAAGCTTTTCCGATCAAATACTTAGGACTACCCCTTTCAGCTCAGAGCCCAAACAAGGCAATGTTCCTTCCATTGCTTAAAAACTTCCAAGCAAGGCTTCAAACCTGGAAAGGTAAACTCCTATCAAAAGGAGGACGCCTAACACTGATCAACTCGGTCCTAAACGCCCTTCCTATTTACTTCATGCAAGCTTTCAAACTACCAACATGGCTCATAAAACACATGGAGAGATAAAAAATGAGATTCTTCTGGAAATGTCAGGACCAGCCAGCCCGTGGTGGTTGTCTGATAAATTGGAAATCAATATGTCTCCCGAAAGCTAATGGAGGACTTGAAATCTTAGACCTCAAAAGTATGAACATCGCACTACTCCTTAAATGGCTATGGCTCATCTACACGGATGATAACTCCATCCTGGCAAATCTAACATCCACTCATTACAACATTCCAAACCTCAGAGACAACGAAACATTATTACCTCGCACTTACCCATCCTTCTTCCTTTGAGAACTCTTTTCCCTCCTTCAAATCTTTCAGACCTCTACATCAACATCACCCGACGGCTCTCTTAAATGGAATTGGGAATCATCCGGAAAATACTCTTCAAAATCTACCTACAAATTCATAATTAACCCAGGAGTCGTATCAGATACGCACAACATCCTTTGGAAAATAAGAGCCCCTCTGAAAGCCAAAATCTTCCTCTGGCTACTGCTCAAGGATAAGCTCCCAACAAAGGAAAAACTTCTGGCCAGAGGTATGCACATCGAAGACACTAGTTGTGTACTCTGTTTATCCACGGTCTTGGAAAAATCGGATCATCTCTTCGTACAATGCCCTTACTCGCAATAGATCTGACGCTCAATGACACAACAATCTCCAACGACATACTTCAAATCTATGTGGCTAGCTTCCAGAAGAAGACTAAGCGACTGCGAAAGAAAGGCATGGGACTCAAAGCTGCTTGCCATCTGTGGGGGATATGGAAGGAAAGAAATGCGCGCATTTTTTTGGCCAAGAGAAGACCCGCCAACCTTACGGCAAAAGCTATAGGATTTGAAATTTCAGCATGGAATACACACTGTAATTAGTACTTAGGACTGTACATTCGGAATCTAGAACTACTGCTATCCTTGTAATTAAATAATGTAATTTTCCTTTTAATTAATGAAATCATTGTAGGCAGATCAGCCTACCTTAAAAAAAAAAAAGCTACACAGTGACTTGCAACGATTCATTTATTTTTTTAATTAAAACTGATGTGGAGCCCTCCGGTAATTACTAATTAGTCAATACAAGTTAAACAAAGTTGTCTCAGAGTTGTTGGCAGCATACTCTCCTTTCTTGCTGTTAAAGCAGCAGCACTATTTCTCTGATTGTTGATTGTAACATCTGATCTGACTCCTATATAATACCATTTAAAGGAGGATTCTAAACTCATCTGTTAGTTTTGCTCAGAACAAAATATGTCAGTTCAAGCTCTTGTGAGTTGGAGGGGGGATCCAGTCGACAAAACCAAGCACGGTGGAAATAAAGCCTCTCTTTTTCTTCATAGTAACTCTCTCCTCTGATTCTTTTCATTTTCTTTGATTTTTCTGAGGTTATAGCTAAGTAAGCCCTTACACAGGTAATTAATATTGAGTTTCTAAAAGGTACTTTTGGGGTGTGAAGTTCATTGTAAATTACTGCAAAATAATAGTCCATTTTTTATATAAGACGCCCTTTTGAAACTAGTACATGGTTTTCACTTATACATAGTATTTTCTATTAATTATAGGCCCTGTCTTGACTAACACTTGTGTTGATAGTTCATACGTTATCTTGGTATAATAAGTAATACTTTTGGCCATTCTTACTTCCCTTTGATGTAAAGTTATATATGTCTTTCGGTAGGGGCGGTGGTAGAATTTTAGGTTGAAGGTGGTTCATATTTAAAATATTGTCTATGAATTTTATTGAGGGTGATTAAATTTGTCAGTAACCATGAAAATATAAGAGAATATTTGAAAAAATACTGTTTATGAACTTTGTGAGAAAATATTGAAAGTGATGAAATCGTCCTTGTCTCCGCCCCTGTCTTTCGGAAACATTCATGTCATTTATTTATTTTTTATTTATTGTGAGAAACAATAATAGTCCTTGGTAAATTTTACATAGCAAGCCTGGTTACTTGAATAGGTTTGGTATGGCTCTCCAACACGGCAAACATAGCGAACATGCTGAACTTGGTGGGATATTTGCGTGGCACATTACACATGGGAGTTGCGAGTGCTTCGACCACTGTCACCAACTTCATCGGTGCTATTTCTATGTTCTCTATAGTTGGCGCTTTCATCTCTGACTCTTACATCAAGCGTTTCAACACCATTCTTATTTTTGGTCCCTTGGAGATCCTGGTAATTAATTATATTTTTCTTCTGTTTTAAAAGAAATATGATTATGCTATATAGTCAATGATGCACATGTAGATATTTTAGTTAGGAGAACCTTAATTGGTCTATCAGTCCTTGTAAGTCATAATTTCCTTGTCTGACATCACTGATTGATTCCTACTCTTTTGAATTCTGATAATATAATGATACTGTTCAATTGACATATTTTATTCATGTTAGGTTGATTAGATTAGAGCATCTCCATCTATGTAATTTTTAGAATTTCTAAATTATTGTCACATCAATTTTAGAAATTTATTTTTTTTTAGTTTTTTAACTCTCCATTTCTAAAACTGAAAAGTTAGAGTTTCTAAATTGCCACGTCAGCAAATATTACTAATATTATGAGAGACCGATTAATTTTAACCAATAATTAAGTCATGTCATAATTTATAAACTCTAAAGCATAGTTGCTAAATAAAAAACACTTGAGAAAAATTTCTAAATAAAAAATTCATCTACATTTCTAAAACTCATTTAGAAACTGTCACGTCAGATTAGAAACTCCTAAAATTTCAGAGATGAAGATGCTCTTAGATTAGATAGTACCTCAAGACAGGACAGCAGCTAGGACACTTAAAAGTGATAAAAATAAAATGAACTTATATATATTGAAGTTTAGCAAACTTTATATCTAGTTAAGATAGGAAGTTGGTCTATACTTCAGATCAACAGCGACATCTATAGGTGGATGGCACACTGTTAGACACCACAAGTACAACACTCACACACTAGGAGAAGTGACTTGAAGGCTAGGATAGAATAATACACAGCAGTTGTAATCTTTGACTTTGCTGCTTCCTCCAAAGTCCAATCCTCCCCCTTCTTTTTCTCTCTCCCACATTGTACATACAAAATAAGTGAATAAAATTATCTGTAGGTATAAACCTACAATTCAAAAAAAAAAGGATAGGAAGTTGGTCACTTCCAGCGCTTGTCCTGTGTAAACTGGAGGCATACGCCAGAGCCTGAGAATTTTCTTCAGAATATGTCTTCAGAATTTTCTTCAAATCTTCATTACAATTATTGGGTTATGTGATTATGTCTTCAGAATATGTTGTCTTGTTAATTTAACTAATTCTGTATTTCATCAATCTTACTTTGAAAAAAAATATATATATAAGAGGAAAGAAAGAAAGAAAGAAAGAAAGATAATTCAATTAATTTAACAACTACAGGGATATGGATTACTGGCCCTACAAGCACACTTGCCCTCTCTGCATCCACCACCATGCAACATTGACCGGATACCGAACAATTGCAAGGAAGTTGAAGGTTCCAACGCTGCTTTTTTCTTCACCAGTCTCTATCTAATCACATTTGCTGATGGTTGCCTTCGTGCTTCGATCGCCTCACTCGGGGGTGACCAATTTGACAGCGATGACCCGAAAGAGTTGCGTTCGAAAATCAGTTATTTCAATTGGTACACATTTTCAGTGTCCCTTGGAGCCTTCACCGGATTAACCGTGGTGGTCTGGATTGAGAACAACAAGGGTTGGGATGTCGGTTTTTCCGTTTGCGCTCTTCTTGTGTTGGCCGGGTTGGTAATTGTGGCTTGTGGTCTTCCAGTATACCGTCATCAGATCCCAAACGGAAGCCCATTCACCAGAATTTTACAGGTATACTATTGTTTGTTTTGGGTTCTTAGTTAAATTTCTAGGGGAACCATAGGTGCAATTAGTCAAAACTGAAAACATAAAAATTCTGAGGAGGCTTAGCCTATTGTTTTAGATAAATATGTACTATTATTTTATTTTTATTTTCTTTTGAAGATTAGGCTTAGCCTACTAAAAATATTTAACTAAAAGAACTAGTACAAGGGAGAAAAATAACAAACTACAGAAATAAGTACAAGCACATTAAATTTTTTAAAACATTAAAACCGAGTTTTGTAGATAGGCACTATTAGATCATCCTAAATTATGAAACACAGTTTCGAGATGTAGAGGTTTAACCGTGCACGATCGATGTAGGTGTTTGTTGTAGCATATAAAAAGAGGAAACTTCCTTTTCCTGAAATTACAAAGGAAACACCACATCAGTATGCCGATGGCGACCCAAATAGTGAGGAGGGGCTCTCAAGATCAAGCAAGGGGCTAAAGTAAGTTATCGTACCTACCCCCGGGCCCCGGTAATATATATTCCTGTTTTCTGTCATAATCATGACTTGAACAGCTATTTATTTTGTCTTGAGTTATTTTCAAGATATTAATTAGGTCAGTCTCATTCACATCTGTGATAATTATGTTGGTTTACTTATTAATTGGGAGCAAATATTTTTTAATGAAGAACTCGCGCGTGAAACGTGTAATATCATTTATTTTGCTAATTATTACATAATGATTTGATTTTCTTAAGAAGAAGTTAATTCTCTTTGTTTAATTAAAAATATTTCGCTTGTACAGTTTTACCTTCTCCAGGTTAAACTGTTATATTTTTTATTTTGTCAGTGAATTTATAGATAAAATATATTGAGTTGAACTGCCAAAAAAATATTAGCCTGTTAATATATAGTTTGGTTATATTATCTATGTTCATATTTTTATGTAAGAAATAACATTATACTTATTTTTTCTTGACAGATGTCTGGACAAAGCTTCAATAGCAGATGGCGAGAAAGGGCCTTGGTCCTTCTGCAGTATTAACCAAATTGAAGAAACCAAGATATTAATCCGATTGATCCCGATTTTTATTAGTTCTGTGTTCGGTTACCTCCCGTTTTCTCTTATACTAACCCTGTCAGTACAACAAGGTGCAACAATGGACAACCGAGTCGGAAAAGTGACAATCTCCCCTGCAACCCTTGACATAATCCCGGTCGTCTTCCAAATGGCCATCCTTGTAATTTACGACCGATTCATAGTCCCATTTTTACGAAAATTAACTGGCTATAAAGGTGGCATTACCCATTTGCAACGTATCGGTGTCGGCTTTGCATTCGCGACGATGGCTACTTGTGTGGCTGCCTTGGTGGAGATGAAACGGAGGAAACTTGCTGAAGAGCATGGTTTGATGGATGTCGGTACAGGCGTGCCAATGTCGGTATTTTGGCTGGTGATCCAATTCTTCCTTGTTGGCATCATAGATGTGACTTCTTTTGTGGGGCTCTTAGAGTTCTTCTATAGTGAGGCCTCTGTTGGAACAAAGTCTACTGGGACATCTATTTTCTATTGCATGCATGGTTTGTCAGCCTGGATGGGAAGCTTCTTGATTCAATTGGTGAACAAGGTTACCAGGGGTGAAAATGGAAAAAGAGGATGGATGGAGGGGGAAAACTTAAATAAGTCTCGCCTGGATTGGTTTTATTGGTTGTTGACTGTTATTGGGCTTATTTCCTTCTTGAATTATATATTATGGGCCTATAGATATGTTTATAGACAGGATCCCAGAATTGTGGCCTCAAAGGAGAAGAAATCTTTAGAAGAAGAGCTGGCTGTTATTTAACCAGGAATGTTGGTCTTTTACTCTTTAGATATGAATATGATGAGTGATGGCACATATATGATAGGACGTGATACAGTGTCTCGTGTTCTGTTCTTTTATTTTTTTCGCTGGCACTGACGCGCAGGTTCCACGCTTTGACCGCGCGTTAACTTTAGGAGGACATGTGTTTTGGAGCATTTCAGAAACAAAACACGAGGCAACTGATACATTTCCTATATGATAATGATAATATGTTTATTTAGACGGTCGATGATACATTTTACACATATAATGTGTTGACGTCTTGACATGATCAAATATATGTTTATTTAGATTGTCAATGACACGTTTTAGATGTATGATGTGTTGACGTTTTGACATGTTGTATTATTGGTAGTTTTGTTCATCTCTTCTAGCAAATTACGCACATTATTTTTACTGACACGACTCAACACAAATACATTAAAAAAATAACAATAAAAATAATTTAGCATATAACATTATGATTAAAAACAAAATAAAAATATAACATACATAAAACAAATGGCAACAACATTTAAATATTCCAAAACTCCTAAGTTTGATTTTAACTTTGTTTTTCAACAATAATCACAAAATATTTCCTGAGGAATAAAAAACTTAAATTTGTCTCAAATTTGATTATCATATGAAGTTGTAGCTTTAGGACAACATTTTGAATTAATTACCATTAGTCTTGAATTTTTACAATGACTCCAACAATAGATCAACAGTAAATAATATTGTAAACGTGAAGGAAGAGAAATAAAAATAGTATTTAGTAAATTTTACATCGGATCCGAATTTAATCAGATTATCTAGAACAAATTTCTAACTCAATCCGTAAAAACTATTTATCAAAATCAAACTCGTATACAACCGATAATATCTCCACCCGATAAAATACGAATCAGACCGAACGGATTAAATAGACCAGACACGTTAGACGATTTTTTTTGTACTACTACTTGTAACATGCTTGTAAACACGTTAAGTACTTAGCATGCGTCAATACTTGGTATTATGCGTTTTACCACTTTTCAACAATTGTAACGCTCTGAGAGCATTTCAAAATTCCGTATGGCACTCGTAAAGCTACAACCGCATAACAGATTAACAGGTAACACGTCGGAACACATTTTGTTATTATTCTTGTTTTGTTCCATTTTTTTATATTTTTAATTTCTCAATCTCGAAAATGGACAAACACTATAAAATTTTGTCAGACTGACTGATCGACACCGTGCAAGCTGCAAGAAAATGCACTGTAAGACCTATTTCAATTACGGTACCTCATATGCTTTGAATTCACAATGTTATTAGATAAAACTCTATTTTGAAAACAAAATGGTGTTAGATTTGAATATTTTGACAACAATTAAAGTAAAGCATTTCTATAATAAATGTCGTTCAACATATCAATTAGGAGCGGAATCACATTCATTCGGAGATGCAGCTCAACTTCTTTAGATTTTTTCAATAACGGCTATATATTTAGTGTTTTTTCAACAATAATCTTATATTTGAAATATTTTTACATAAATAATTATATAAGATATTTTTTTTCAAAAATAGACATTATTTCGAACTCCTAAAAAAAATTTGTAAATCTTTAATCATAAATCGGTCCCTGATATCAACTAGGCAACATGTAAACGAAACGGTTAAACGAGTTAACGGATCAAGTTTGACAGCCCTAGATCTACGGTGTCTGGGCATGCAAATTTCATAAATTTGGAATTATTTGGGTCCGGAAGCAGCCCACTAGCAGCTTATTTACGTTGATTATAACTTTTTCATTTTAAATGCGCCACTTCACCTTTGTTTAAGTGAAGCATTATTCAATTAGCAAAACTATGATGGTTGCGTATTCGTCGAATTTCGATACACATCGAGTGGTTCAAATACGCAAGCACGATGCATGCACAAACACCGTAACTTCAATCTTATTCAATCTGAATAATGAACAGCAAGAACACTGAACCGGATGGGGAAGCAAGCAGAGCAGAGCACCCAGCACGTGCAAAGAAAAGGTAAACAGTGAGAATGCCTGGATGCGATCTGAAGACTGCCTAGTGCCTGGCACCTTGAATGGTGTGCTGATTTGTTTTTATTATATGAATGAATTGGTAGGTTGGTTACTTGGTTATCAGCAAATTGATCAATTTATGTGGGAAATCAGGATTGAAATCAGCTATTTTCGACTCAAGAAAAAGAGGACCTCTTTTTTACATTTAGATCGTTTGATTTCAAAGAACGAATTATATCTCATAAAAAAAGTCTCTTCAATTAAAGCTGTGTAAATCAGAGCCGTCCGTTTTTTTTAGACGGTTAAATGTGTATAACAGGACCCTTCTTTGTGCAGAAAATAATAGCAGATTCAGACCCATAGCTAAAAAAGATCAATCCAACAAAATGCAAAAAAAAAAAAAAAATCAAATCGGACAAATTTAAGATTCGTGATAGATTTAAAAAGAAAAATACATATTTGATGGTGCAAAGATATTTATCATCAATTGAAACCCCTTGGTATATTCGTAATATGTTGGATTCAACGTTTATACGCTTGATTTTGATTGTGCATATTATATTATGGAAACTAAGTTTGAGCTGATGATAAATACCTTGGCGCAGGGATTATACATTGTATTGTGTGTCTTTACCATTCATCCATTTTTTTTATCAAATAAAATTTATATGTATGAAGAGAAATACATATAATAACATATTAACCATTCGATCAGTTAAGTTCTACTAGTGTAATGCTAAGACACAAAATTTTTATGAGGAGGCGTGGGATTCAAGCTCCCGCGAAGCTTTCAAGTAAGCTTTCATAACTTTTAAATTTATTTTTTGATTTGTTTGTGAGTGTGTTATAAGTCTACAGATAATGAGTAAAAAAAAAGATACATAGATATCAATATTGATACTGACTATCGATATCGATGTTATTATACACATTAAGTTGAATTATTATGTACATTATTTTGATTAGTTGAGTTAAATTGTATGACTTAATCTATTACGATTTAAATATTCATAAAATATAAAAAAGTGCCAAGACCAAATTTTAGTTAATATTTTAACTGTGTAAATCATTTCGTGGTGCAGAATGAGATATCGCAGTTTCAATAAAAATATAAAATATGCTCAATTTAAATTTTAATTTATCTTCTTTCGGCAATTCTCTACAAACTTATGGTGGCAGAGAAGATTTAAAAGCAGTTAACGTTAAAAAAACAGCTACAATCAGGTTAGCTTCCTTTACAACAAATCTAAAACTTTTCTGTTTCCATTTCTAACATATTATTAGTTAAATGTTGTATCAAAATCAAAATAAAATTAACCAACCTAACTGCGGTTAAATAAAAAAAATAAAAAATGAGTAAAACATAAATTAAATAGACCTGTTTCGATTTTTTAATTAAATAGACCTGTCTCGTTCGATCTAACTATGATTTATAACTTTTGTCACATTCAAATAGACCCGTCACGTGACTCAAATACTTTACAAAAGAACAATGATATAATGTCTCGTGTTTTGCCTTCTCAGTTCCTTCGTTGGCACTGACGCGCGGGGTTCACGCTTTGACTTTAGGAGACTCTCCTTTTTGAGACATCTCAGGAGCAAAACACGGAGCACCGTAGGTTTTTTCTTTACAAAAAGCCGTTCGACAAAATTGAATTAAGGCTCCTTAATCCTCTTTTAATTTGTATCGTCTTAATCCTACTAAATACTCATTATTTAGTGCAGATTAAGCTTCCCCACCTTAATTTTTCCGAAACTTTACTTTCACCTATTTTCTTATGGATATCAACTCTCAGATTAAATTCTTTGCTTTCTTAACCTAGTTAAGAAGCTATTTTCTTATTCCATCATATCTAAAATTATTTTTTAGAATGAATTAACCTTTAATGCTTATCTCTTTCTAGAAGGGGATGCATAATTTTTAATCAGGAGGATCAATAATCGAATTGCAATAGTTTACGGGTTCTAATTTATCAACTAATTGATTTTTTTTCTTTTGATTCAGTTAGTCTAGATGTAGTCAAATTTTTTTTTCTTAACTTAGTTATGGGTTTACAGAGCCACATTTCAAGGAGGAATCAAAATTTTAGTCTAGATGTAGTCAAATTGTAGTATGGCCTAATATATACTATTGTTTTTCAAAATCTAGAGGGGTCAGATTCAGTGGCGGATTCACCTTAGGGCAAGTTCGGCTAAGTGTTTGGGTTTGATTTTTAAAAAATGCGAAATTTAGTGTATTTTTTGTTATTATTGTAGTGAAAAATGAACTTTTAATGATATTTTAGTGTATTTGTGCGTTTTAGTGTATTTGTGTCCGGATTTGATCTCAAACTCAGTGCCCGGACTTAGTTGTGCCCGAGCTTAATTGGACCTCTGAATCCGCCACTGATTCAGATTGTATTATGGCCTAGTTTATACGGGTGCGAGTATTGTATTATGATCTCCTCTAAATATACATGGCTACTGCTTTTCATCAAAGGCCTCTAATAATTTAGTATTTGCAGCTGACGTGGTATGTGTTCAGTCACCGATCCAATGTATTATATATTTTTTTTCAAAATATACATGATAATATGATTTTTTTTAAATATGCTTATAATTTGAGAAAATTTTAAGAATATGCGATACACTAATTTTTGTTTAAAAAAATATACCTCTTAAACTAAATTTTCAATAAAAATTTCAAAAATATATGTATGACTCAAAATAATTAGTATAATATATCTCATATTAAAATTTTGCTCCACCTTATCGAAAATTCTGAATCCGACTCCTATAAGTGTTTATAGTCGTGCAAGCTCAAATAAGTTGAATCATGAAAATCATCATTAAACACCGAAATTTATCTGAATTTGCCTAGAAAAAATACATATCGCATACAAAATTATAAAAACAAAGTGTCAGTAAATGTTGCATGGATACATCTGAACAATTCATAACTTTTATTGATGAATGAATCCATCATTATAATTGTCCTAGATAATTATTAGCATTCCTAATTATGTTCTAACATTGTCAGACAAAGCAAGCTCATTTCATTTTAATGCATTTCCGTAAACTTAAAATTTCAGCTAAATGACAAACTTTCAAGGGCTCCATACTCTTACAAAACAAAACAAAAAGAAAAGAAAAAGGACGAATCTTTATCTTTGCCAAAAGAAAAGCAAATCGTAGTACAAATTGTCAAATTGGTTGCTGTACGGATCAGTGCTTGTAGTTATCTTTCAAGTTTTCAACTAACTTAGCGGCTCAAATTTCAAATCTCAGGTACCAATGTACCATACCATGCCACAACTATTTATGATTTCTCGTGCTCTTTTGTATAATTGTATGTCCTGAAACTGTAAATATCGGAGTTTAATGATTTGATTCGAATTAAAAATGTTTACAAAAAGGATGATAAAAACAACAGATGGGACTACAGTATAACGGTCATTCTCTGCGATAAGAAATTCAGAATTTAAAGGCAAACCGCTCCAAGTCACCAGCATCTTCCGACTGTCGTTATCCATGCATCGTTTTTCAAATTTCACCTTTTACTTCTTAGTTTTTAGTTTTTACCTCGAATTTGACATCTTTCTTATACACCCTGTATTTTTTTTGCAATTTATCTTCTACCATGTCATTTAAATTTCAAATATATACAAAATTTGCAATGACATTTAATAGGTTCCTGATCGCCTCGGTAGTTGCACGATAATGTATCATCAAGTATCAAATCTAGATTGTATAGGCAAAAATTAAATTCTCTGCTAATTTTAAACAATGTAAGGACTAAAAAGAAAAACCAAAGTGAAAATTTATTACCCAACGTCCAATTTGGCTGCTTCTTTGTTTTTCTCTTTCGGACACTTTTTGTCCTATCGGATACTGTGCTCTCACTGAGTGAAGTGAGGCACCTGCTCTCTCTCTCCTAACTCTGACATTCTCCATTAATGGCGAGAGATTATTGCCGCTCTTAGCAGGTATGTTACCATGTGCGTTGTTTTTTTTTGATCTGACCATGTGCGTTGTTTCAATGCTCCATCTCTCCCACAGTCTCGCTTTCTCTTTCATTCCGAAAGTATTTTCTCTCACTCTCTTTCCTTCGCTATCCGTGTCTGTTATTTTTGCACTTCCTATACCTTCCTTTATTTTTATTATGTCATAAAATATCCGATTCTCGCAATTTCACGACGCTTTCACAATAAAATAGTAAGGTCTGCACTTATTTCCAATTCTTCCTATTGTTTGGTTTGTTTTGCTCAACTCGGCATGTAATTTGATATATTTCACTTCCGTACCTATTCACATTGTCCTTTTTTTTATTATTACCTTAGTTCCAGCTAAAAATTCATTATCGCAAAACAGGAATGAAGTGTAAAAGAGAGCTTACCTTATCAAGATAGTAACGACACTGAGCTGAACTTGAGTCTTGAAAACTCCAATGACCTCTCAATTGAGCCTCCTACTGGTGCTCACAACCTGTTTGTTGTTATTCCAGAGTACCCACCAGGCACAGACCTCACAAACGCAGTTACTGCTTCAGGTACGAAGAAAGCTGGAGTACCCTAAACCATTGGATTCATGGGAGAAAGCTGGTGATATTTGCCTGACAAAAGCCTCTTCTACCTTGGAAGTTACATGCGAAGGAGGTGTTGTTACTGAGCTCAAGATTATTGGGGACAAGCTCAATCGACCAGTTAAGTTTTCAGGCTATGGGATCCCAAATCAAACCCTCTCCGAAGCCTTTGTCGTGGATTCTTTTGTCACTACTCTAACCAGACTGACAACATTGAGAGTTCTAATCCTTGTTTCTCTGGGCCTCTGGGGCCCTCTACCTGACAAAATACACCGGTTGTATGCACTTGAGGTGCTTGATTTGAGCTCTAATTTCCTTTACGGTTCAGTTCCTCCCAGTATATCCAGAATCACTGGGCTACGAGCACTGACACTCGATAACAATTACTTTAATGGGTCCATTCCTGATTGGCTGGACTCATTTTCAAATCTGACCATGTTGCATTTACAAAGTAACTGTTTTAATGGCACAATACCAGATTCAATTTCAAATATTGCCACCTTAACAGAGTTGTCCCTCTCAGATAACAATCTTTCAGGTAGAATTCCTGATTTAAGCAGCCTAAATAAACTTGAGATGTTAGATTTGAGAGTTAATGAATTGGATTCTGGTTTACCCAGTTTGCCTAATGGATTGGTGACCATATTGCTAAGCAAGAACTCCTTAACTGGTGAAATCCCGCAACAATATGCCTCTTTAAATAGGATCCAGCACCTTGATTTTTCATTTAATTTCTTAACAGGAGCCCTTCCAGGTGAATTGTTTTCTCTACCAAACATTAGTTACCTAAATTTGGGATCCAATATGCTTACTGGGTCCCTCTCTGATGACCTAGCATGTGGTGCACAGCTTGGTTTTGTTGATCTGTCAATGAACCGGCTGTTTGGAGATATTCCTGCTTGTCTGAGCTCAAATTCAAATTCAGACAAGAGAAGTGTTAATCTTAAGAGAAATTGCTTTAGTGGGGATTCACAGAACCAGCATGATCTGAAGTATTGTGAAGAGGGGAAAACGAAGGAAAGCTCTAGGAAGATCATGATGGCCACAATTATTGGAGGGATTAGTCTTGTAATTTTGTTTTTTTCAGTTGTGTTTTTTGTAATTTGTTGGAGGAGTTGCCAGAGGGCTTTGTCAGAGCCGAAGTTGTTGCAAAAGCCAGTATCTGATAACTCAGCATCCAGCATTTCTTCTGAGCTCCTTGCAAATGCAAGTAAGTGTTGCTTTAACCCTATTATGTGCTTGTATTACTCTTTCATGATTTTTTTTTCGTAGATATAATTTATTTATGTTATACTTAAGAATATGCTTTATACTAGAAAATAAGTTGTCTAGACTGGGTATTTGTGTGCCAAAGTGTTGCAATATGAGAGTATTCCTTGAAGCTATTCCTGTGTGAAACCATAGCAGCATGATGAACCGTAAATTGTATCCTTGTCCTGAAGAAATTTTTTGCATGTGCAACCTTTTATGTTGACCTTACAAAGTTTGTACAACAAGGATGATAGTATTGGATACTAATATTAATTCTTGCTGGCCTTTTGTATCGGATAAAACTTCACTTATCTTTAAGCAATCTGTTGATTCCAACTTTAAAATAGTTTTTTCTTCTTTTATTTTAGTTCTATAGCTTGTTCTGGTAGTGCTTTAGTTGTAATGTTTTTGATTTGTTTTAGTGGTTAAGTGTGATATTTGTAATCTTCTCCTATTTTTAGGGTATATTACTCAATCAGTCAAGCTAGGAACCCAGATATTACCGACATACAGGGTTTTCTCTGTTGAGGAGCTTAAAGAAGCCACAAAGAATTTTGAACGGTCGTCCTATATTGGAGAGGGGTCCATTGGCAAGGTACTACTCTAGACATTATACGGATATAATCTTTTTTTTCTAACTCCATCATAATTCGGTTCCCCACCCCCAAGATAGGCACACAAAAGTCAAATGTTAAAGAAGCAAGTTCATATATTATGCTAGAGCAATCCAAAATGATGTTCACATATTCTAGCAGTTACGAAACTTGATGTAGTACAGCAGCTTGTACCCACTGCAATTGATGCTGGCAGTGGTATGCACCAGTGCCATAGTACTGGTGAGAAACAGCCTGATCTTGTTGTTATTGATTTATAAGACTCAAAATAGATGAGACTTCTAATTGCTTCTATTAACTTTGATATGGCTTGGAGTGTTTCTCTTTTATTCTACGACTCTTCATTCTGTTCCCTTTCCTTCCCTGACTGCTAGACTCTCTAGCATGCTTTCCAGCCAAGAGAGTCCCTTTATTGAAAGATTGCAAAATTGCAGCTGTACAAGGGGAGGTTAGAGAACGGGACGTATGTTGCCATAAGGTGCTTGGCTTTGTACAAGAGATACTCAATCAGGAACCTGAAGCTGCGGCTGGATCTACTTGCAAAGCTTCGCCATCCAAATTTGGTTTGTCTCTTGGGCCACTGCATCGATGGTGCAGCTGATGATGCAGATGTCAGCCGTGTTTTTCTTGTTTATGAGTTTGTGCCAAGTGGCACTCTTCATTCCT
The DNA here is from genome assembly GCA_964058865.1 of Eleocharis quinqueflora. Taxonomy (NCBI): domain Eukaryota; kingdom Viridiplantae; phylum Streptophyta; class Magnoliopsida; order Poales; family Cyperaceae; genus Eleocharis; species Eleocharis quinqueflora. Next base: position 114,395 of record CAXKVX010001029.1, on the reverse strand, counting down.
ATCTTTCAGGTATTGGTTCAAACCTAAGGCTAGAGTGGCATGTAGTTATAAACTTATAATTTAATTGAGGCAAAATTGGGTAAAATAATGCCACTTTAAATGCTCAAGAGAGCTGCTTACAGAGCAGACCTGCATTAAATATTTGCTTCTAGTTTGCAGAATCAGTGTTTAAGTGATGCCAACTATCTGGATTCAAGGTTTACTTGCAGTATAAGTGTTATCATCTTGTGTCTTAATTGCACAGATTTGGGTATTTTCTTGAATATACCTTTTGGGCTAATGGGTCTGGGAAAGCACAAGCCAAGCCTGTACCAGAAATAAGTTGTAGCAATAATTTATTTGTTTGGCATTGCACATCTAAGGTGTACTGATGATGTATTGGGTTAGTTATTGTCTACAAAGCACCAGCTGGGCTTAATGGGGTTAGTTTGTGGCTCGATAACTGCCAACTGAGAGAACAGGTAGGATAATTGTTTGTTTGGCGTGACATAATGCAAGCAAATTGAATTCGTTATCCTTTTATTTCCTTCGTAGAAAGTAGCTTGGAGAAAGTTATCAAGTGGCCGGATAGGTTACAAGTCCTTATTGGTATTGCAAAGGCAGTGCATTTTCTACATACTGGTATAATACCTGGATCAGCTAACAACAGGTTGAAGACGAACAGTGTGTTGCTAGACGAACACTTCTTTGCAAAATTAAGTGATTACGGTTTATCCATAATTACTGAGGAGATATATAGGCAACAGGTATGTATTGGCAGCCATTTGGGAAAATAATTTTTACACATACAAAAAAATGCCAGGAAAACCCATATGACAATAGAAAGTGAAAAGTGTCTTCTGTACCATAGATATTAATTGTCATTCCATATTTCCTTATTTATTTATAAATGACCAAGATGTCTTCCTTATTGACTTCCTCTACCTAGTTTGTGCATTTTGTTTGTAGTAGATTCATATAAATGATAATTTCATGTTCTCTGAGGCAGTGGCAGAGCCACATATGTCCAGGGGGTTCACCCCCCTGGAAATTGTTTTGTCAAAATTAATCATAATTTTTTTTTGAAATAGGCTTATAATATGATTTTTTTTTTTTTAAGAATATGCATCATTTTGAACTCCAAAAAAAACGTAAATCTTGAACCCCCGACAAAAATTCTGGATCCGCCCCTGCTTTAAGGTACATGAAAACTAGAGCATTTTTCTCTTTGTTTTAATCCTAGAATGATCTGTATTATCTCAGGCAAAGGATGAGGATCAACCAATACAGATCGATTCTCCAATGGAGTGAGTTCCTATAACACAAGTTTCTCTAGAGAACATTTATACTATGACAATTTTATTTTTATTCTTTTATAGCACCATGAAGAAATATGGACTTTTCAATGTTGAATATCTATCTAATCCTTCTTTTTTGTGTAGCATTGCAAAAAATTTAGACGATGATGATGATGTCCACTCTTTTGGTCGCATAATACTTGAAGTTCTGACAGGACCTAGGTTTGGAAAAGGAGAATTTTCAAATCTAGATCGTTTGGTATGACATTTATCTGATATATGAACACACGTTTGTTCTCATAGTAATATATGTAGTGAACACATAGCTGTCACCTGGGGCATTTTTGTCCCAGGTCGCCTGCCACCCAAAATGCATGACATGTCAAGTGCAAACCTACGTGTCACAGTTATAGGTAAATGAAGCTAAAAGAGAAGTTGCTAATGTGCAGATTACATCACTAAGTGAGAATGATGATGCAGACCAGGTACTAGATCCGATAGTGCTCGCCACCAGTTCACAAGAATCTCTATCCCTAGTAATTTCCATAGCAGCCAAGTGCTTGTCTCTAGAAGCTTCTTCTAGGCCTTCTGTGGAAGAGGTGCTTTGGAACTTGCAATATGCAGCTCAGGTCCAAGGAGCTGCTGATGGGGACCTGAAATCAGAAGTCGCTTCACAAGCATGATTCATTGGAGAAATTGCATTTTTGGTCCTTCGAGCTTCATGAAATCCTCACCTTGTTCCTGAGACCCTCAGATATATCAGATTAGCAGGATATTGTTAGAGCATGACAAAATTTATACTCTTCTTTTGAAATATATTATAGCAGTAACTTGCCCCTTGAGAACCTCAGATATAGCATGATATAATATATATTTTTTGTAAAATGACAAGTTACTTAGACGTTGCCCTTGTAAATTTTGGGAATGTTACCATTTATCACCAAATACACCCTCACCCTCTTTCTCCGGTGCCTGCAATCCAAGCACACAGCTTCCTCCTTATTTTATTTGGAAGGAGCAAGCAAGCCCTCATTTTTCTCCTATTGTTTAGGTAGTGGCGCGGGTTGTGTTTGATACTACTTAGGCTTTGGGGGTTTGCGGTGGATGTGGACAATATTCATGCTATTCTGAAACTTGCAGCAGGTGTATATGCACAGTGTTTTCCTTCTACTTTATCCATTAAATGGGAGTATCGACTGTCAATGTAGTACTAGGGATAAAGTCATGGTGGCTTAAACTGAGAGATGGTAGTATTGTAATTTCGAGTTTTGACAATGTGCCAGTAGGCTTTCCCTTTCAATTGTAAGATAAAAGGAGTTTAAATTGATAACGAATTACATATCCATTTTAGGTATTACATATTATCTTCATGCTTTAATTATTAATTTTTTTTTTTTTTTTTTTTGATACTGTCCTTGATTTGCCCTCATATTTCACTCATCACTTAAGGCAATGTACTCCTACACGAAAGTAGATTAACTAAATAGATTGTTATTGTTTACTTACGGAAGTATGTGGTTATTATTGTGATTATTATTTTTCTTGTTCTTATTCTCCCACTGACTGTGCCAACACAAGCTTGTTCAAGAACAAAATAACAAGGAAAGCAAACCAAACCATAAAGTAATAAAAACATTTGCACTTGAATTTTCTACAATCTAAGCAGCGAGGAATTGCTTGAACCAGTGAGCTGATTTCTTGGGATATCTCTTCTGACCGTTCTCATAATCCACGAAATAGATGCCGAAACGAACTGTGTATCCATTTTCCCATTCAAAGTTGTCCAACAACGACCATGCAAAATATCCTTTTACATTAACTCCTTCACTGCACAAAATTAAAAATTATGATGATCAAGTTCATGTATCAATTAAATTATATTTCATCCTAATTAATTAACTAACTAACTAATTTTATTTAATTCACCGACTGACTCACTTGATTGCAGCTTGTAGGTTTAGGAGATGCCTATAGTAATAGTCAATTCTGAAATCATCCTTCAATGCCTCCACAAGAGGTGTGCTCTTCTTATTATATTCATCCACCCCTACATTACAATCAACAAATATGCATACAGAAAAGAAAGTCAACTCAAATGTAATTTTCAACATCAGCACCTATCTTTAGTGTTACACAAGCCATACATGATTATGGCAAACCAGTACATTTATGTACTGATTATTTCAACTGAATATTACATTGGAGGCAAGTTTGTTTATTGGTTTATAAAGATGGGGATGCTGCTAGTTTGTTGAAGGAAAAAAAAGTAAAAGAAGACTCTCATGTGCCACAGTGGTGATATATTTTGATCATTACAGGGTCTGTATACATTGCTTGATGATACAGATGAGATGATAAAGCTAAAGGAATGAAACAAACGTACCATTCTCGGTGATGTAGATAAGAGGATCATTATATTTTCTCTTGATATAGAGTAACAATTCCCTTATCCCAAGGGGGTAGATGTATAACCAATCTGAAGCAGCCTGTTTTCATTTTTTCAAGTATGCAATATTATTCTTCTGGTATCAAACATCACAACATAGGTTGACAGTGTGACTGAGATTGATAAATAATTACAAGAGACGAATGTAAACAATAACAACAAAATAAATATTTGAAGTTCATTATTTACCCGTGGACCAATTGGGATCCTGTTTCTTTCTTCTGCTCGATTTGAAAAACAAAAAGAAGTAAAATGAAATATCATCCATGATAACATAATTTTGTTTTTCAAATAGAAATAAAATTCCCAGCAAACATGTTTTACCTGTAAGATTAACACGAGAATCACTGTTGTAACTATGCTGGACAGTGTTTGATGGTGGTAGGCCAATTGCATATCTTGTTGTATAATAATTCACCCCAATGAAATCAAACGATCCTTTTATCATATCAGATTGTTTCTCTGTGAATTTTGGTAAACGTTCCGCAACCAACGCTCCCATGATGAATGGGTAATCTCCTTGTGTTAAGGGATCCATAAACCTAAAATATGAAATTTAAATTGTGCCTTTTGTTGTTTTGCAGAAGCAAATAAATAAAAGTTTCTGTCCTGCATGTTGCTTTGGTATACAGAACTCAATTTTTTTTGTTTCAAGATCTGCAATAATGTCTTAGTTTAGTAGAAAAATTAAAAGAGGCGATCACTGATAGGGGCATACCATCCAAATGAGAAATCAAGTTTGCGCTGTACTGCATCAGCATCTGATTTGGACGAAGAGTAGGGGAGACACCAAGTAGGATTCAGAGTAATTCCGATTATGCCCCTCTGAAATGCCTGAGTTTTTTTTTTTTAAATTAAAACCATTAGCTATGCATATATGATTTGCATACATTCATTTATCTTGTAAGATGCAAGAGTTAAAATGTGTCAACCTCTCATTAATAAGTACACAAGTAAATAACTAACAAAGTGAATTATACATATGTATGTATTATTCATAAATGTACATGTACCTGGTACTTTTGTCTGTAGAGGCTGACAGCTGCCGCATGAGCGAGCAGCAGGTGATGGCAGGCCAAGTAAGGCTCCGTTGCCGAGTTTCCAGCAGGGCATGATGATGAGCAGTGACCAGGGGCCGTGGAGCCGGTTGCGTAGCCGCTGGAGCAAAAGCTGAGGGGCTCGTTGAAAGTGATCCAATTCTTCACACGGTCGCCAAACTCCCTGAAACACACCTCTGCATACGCCACGTAATCATCTCTGCATCGTCAAACAAACAATTAAATAAATAGATAAAAGCTTTCTGCTATGTTTTCTTGTGATTTATCAAATAAACAAAAAATAATAACGAAAAGGGAACTAATAAGACTTACACAATATTAGGGCTGAGAAAACCAGCATACTGATCTTCCAAGGCTTGCGGGGAGTCCCAGTGGAACAGGGTCACAAATGGCTTTATCCCTACATCAATTTTGCATGAATTTATTTATACTCACTAATTACACATAGATATATAATAATCAAAGAGGAAGATTTAATTTATGCGTGCACCTTTGGAGAGGAGCTCGTTGATAAGGTTATTGTAGTAATCCACACCAGCTCTGTTGATTCCTCCACTCAAGCTTCCATCTGTAATATTCAATTCAATTCAATTCAACTCAACTCAATTATTAATTAATTAATTTTAATACTAACCTAATCCACTGAAGACCCTAATCAAGACACTAAATCATGCATACATTATCTCATCAGTCAGTTTTCCTTTCTTGGCATTCCAACTTCTATTCAAATAAATAAATAACTGAACCATTCCCGATTTAGTGACCATCACATATGTATACCAGATTACTCTTAAGGGTGTTGCATATTGAGCTGGTGGTATAAATGTGCACAATTATAGTAAGCAACCTTGTTATGTTCTTAGTAAAGCAAAAAAGATATATAATTGATGAATAAGCATACTTGGAAGAATCCGAGTCCAAGCGATTGAAAACCTGTATGCGTCCATTCCCATTTCTTTCATTATCCTCACATCGTCCTGTTATTTAATTACACCAAAATTATATATATAGATATGCTCGTGTGTATCAGTATGTTTATATTGACTAATTCTGCCGAAAGGAGGAATGAGAAAACGATCAGTTTCGATTAGCTGAGAGGTGCACGCATGAACCTTATATTTATGGTATGAATCATCGGCCACATCGCCATTGCTATGGTCATCAATTTTATCTGATCTAACATATCACACTGCAAAGTTAATAGCTGATATATATCGTACCAATTGCGAATTGTGATTCATCATGACAAGAAAGTAGATAATTACCTGGGTGGAGATGAGTAAAAGTGTCCCAAATGCTGGGGCCTCTACCTCCTTCCCTTACACCACCTTCATACTAGGTACATATTTTTACAAATACAAATTTTACATGTTAAACAAAATAAGTTCATGGCATTGTCCTTAATTAAAGTTAGTGAAGAGGGCATAATGCATATATACATCATCATTAATTAAAAAGAGATCCAATACAAAATGTAAAACCTGATAGGCAGCAGAGGCAGTACCGAAAAGAAAGCCCTGCGGAAAGCTGCTTCGGTTGAGGTGGTACTGGTACCAGGCATCTCCTCTCCAACAAAAACATAATAATAATAATAAAACAATTACCAGAGTTGCGCCAATATTGAAATGAAATATGCTATAATTGTTATTAATGCCATCCATCTCTTTCTTTTATATTTTCTTCTGGTGAAGGGGTGAGGGAAGGAGGAAGGGGAAAGTAGGAGGGGGATGGATGAGGAAGCTAATCATTAAATTTAACGAGTATTCAATTCATGAAGTGTGGTTTTTAGTTCCTGCATTCTATTTTATGATAAATGGACCCCATCACCATAAAAAACATGATCCGGTTTCTGTTGAAAAATCAATCTATTTTTACATTCACCAAAAAGATGATTATTATTATTGTATAACTGTTATACAATAAACATTTTATATAGTATGTATAAAGTTCACACATGCAAATTCAACAGTGTAATTTAAGATCGAATAAGAATAATAATTTTAATAAAAAGGTTTGAATATTTTATGTGGCTTATTAGGTGTAGTATATTTTTTTCCTCAAATTAATTTTGTGTCAAAGAAAACAAAATCAACATTATTTCTAGTTAATCCATACTTCTTTAAAATTAGTTAATTTGTAAACTAGTAACTAACATGTGCTTGCGTACTTCACATATCAAATAACACAATCCTTCTTTGTATATGAGTATATATCTTTGAATTCATTACAGTGGAAATTATAGAATTGCTGGCCTGCTCAATTATTTTTTAATTGAAGACTCTCTTTACATTAGAAACCTGACTTGACATGCAATTCTTTAATTGCAGACTCAATCATAATTAATTAACACGAAGAAACAAACCCATACAAATGACAAGCAACCAAGAAATCAAAACATCTCTTCAAGTATTAAGCCATAAACTAATCTCTTCTTCACACATCAATTGGCATCAGTGCATCAGTGCATCACATAGGTGAATAGGAGGGCGAGGAGCATTAACGCGTACGCAATCGCCTGATCAATCGCCTTCGCATCGATCGTCATGTGTGCCGGTGCCGTTGTTTTCTCTCCATAAGCTATCTGCATGAACCCTGAAAAGAAGAAAGCAGCAAATAGCAACGCAACATATGCTCTCATTGTGAATGAATTAACTTTTCTGTGTACGTACTACGAACGATATTATATTGATGATAAACAAAAGAGATTTAACTATTAATTTCGTGTTATTTTGATTGATCACTTGCTAATTAATGCCAAAGAAGGATGTTAAGGGGACTATTTATAGACAATCCTTAATTTAATTTCCTTGTAAATTGGTCTTCGTCTACGGCTACGGCTTTTTAAATTTTTATATCTACATATATAGTTCTTCAATTCTGGCATGCAACTTGGTTGATTTTAAACGAGTTGTTGCAATTTGACTCGAAATAAAATAATAACTGATTTTGGAGTGAAATAGACGTACATGGTGTAATTAAGTTTCATAAATTGCACGTCAAAGTTTCGTCACGTTCAACAAACTAAAACAAAAAATGATGTCTATTTATTTCGGCACAAAAGTTTTTTTTTTTTGGCATTTTTTATTTTCTTCTGAAGATTATTTCTTAAATATGATTGTTATTGGGGACCCCGGATAAAAAAAATGTTATTAAAAAATAAATTTTTTTAAAACGATGATTATATAGTTAAGTTTTAGATAAAAAGGTTGATTTTTCAAGTAATAGAAATCTATATAATAATAAATGATATGATTAGTTGTTCAATATTTTTGCAGAAAATACAAAAGACGAGATACACAAATATATAATGCATCTTTAGCATATCAAACATATATACATTTTATATAGAGAAAAAGAAGCGTGAATGCATGATGCATGAATCATCTAATCAAAATAAATAAGAAGAGAGAAAGACATTAGGCGGCTTAATTACGATATAAATGATGTTTATATATTTTAAATTATTTTGAAAGACTCAACCTAGTATATTTTTTATATATCTACCTATTGAAACTTGAAAGGTCTCTTAGTACAGCAGCAGAGATGTTTCCTGTGAGTCTGCAATTTCTCTAGATCCATTTTTACGGTTGTTTTTTGCACCCGTTAATCTAGACCGTCCGATCAGATTTGGACGGCTGATCATGCTTTTATATTTTAAAATCAAATCCGTTCAAATCTAATCCAACAACTCGTATTAAACTAAAACAGAGAATACTCATAAAAAATAGATCCGGAGCCCGGAAAATATTGTTTCTTCATGTGGGATCACAATCACATGTGCAGATGTGTCATAGTACCGGGCCTACCTGGCCCGCATAAGGTTCCAAGTTAAACATGGCCCATTTTGGAGCGAGCGGATCCTACCTGGCCCATTATGCAATAGGCACAATCCAGATCCATTTCTCTTCTCTCTCAGAATCTCTGTCGACTGTCGATCGTTTCTCCAGCCTCTAGCCTCTAATTGGTGTAGCGGGTCAGAACGTAAAGACTAAAGAGTAAAGACCTAAAATACAAAGAAACTATATTTGTGAATTGAGCATGGCTAAAATAATATGCATAGTACACCACATAACGTATTATGCGCCTATTTATATTTAATTTGATCATTAAATTGATATTTAAGTTGCTCAATAAATTCTTCATATCAAAATCTTGTAAGAAATAAAATTTCGTGATTTTTAGAGCTTTCTTGCTATTTTTTAAATATTTTTTAAAAACAGTCCAAAAATAACATTTTTGTAGTATTAAATCTGGACTGTTTTTAAAAAATAGCTAGAAAGCTCTAAAAATCACGAAATTTGATTTCCTACAATATTTTCATATGAAGAATTTATTGAGCAACTTAAATCTCAATTTAATAATCTATATCTATATGCATAGTACAAAATGGGATGTACTATGCATATTATTTTAGCCATGCTCTTGTGAATTGTGAATAATTAATTCATGGATTACTTGTATTTATTTCTAAAAGAAATAATCAGCAAATAAATTGACAATCCACTAATCGTTCATAAAGTAATCATTATATTATTATTATTATTATTATATATTTTTAGATTTCACCGATATTTAGAGAATGAGAATCCCAAATTATTATCAAGATGTTGAAAGATAATCAATTAGCAAGTCACGAGATAGATTTGTCGACATGTATTGTCATGGAAACTTGACAGTGATGGATTGATGAATGATGTAACAACAAACTTTTATTTTAGATATTTCTGTTTTTTTTTTTTTTTGTACTGATAAACCAATATCAGTACCGATAAGGGCTTCAGATCAAAAAAAAAAAAAAATGCTGATGCACAAAATACAGGTAGCAGATCAATAAAACGACAAGAAAGCAATTGGAATAAAGCAACACTACCTACCTTGGATGATTTCCTGTTACTTCTCAAATATGGCAATACGTGTCGCTTGTGAGCAGTTGGGATTGTATTTTTCTAACTGCTTTATTCCAATGCACTAATCTTTTACACGCGACGTGAAAGAGAGAACGGAAAGTTCGAGATTACGGTTGGGGTCGTATTTTTCTTCACTGTTACGTGGCGAGTTAATCATTTTAATTATATGATCTCCTTAGCTTCTCTATATTACATCAATATAAAGATATTTTAAAGAAAAAAAAACTTACTGTACGAACATTGTACCTGTTAAGAGAATTAGATAACAAAGAAAACCTGACAATTGAGAACGAAAGCTTACAAGTTCGAAACCTCTCCCTTGTTCCGATTATTATTCAAATATTTGAAAATGAAATGCCGAATTTGAATCATTTTATTAATTTTTTTATGAAATGTTTGCATGCAAAATTTTGTAGTTTCTTTCACACGATGTCGGATGAAATTTTGAATTTGGTATTTCAATTTTATATTTGAATTGTAAACAAACAACTAGTTTATTTTTTCTAATATTAAAAACTTATGATTTAAGATTAGACAAAAACTTTGGTACTCCGAAGATAAGTACACTGGACACTCTAGTACATCTAGATCGTCCATTCATTGTGATTGGTGAAAAATGATTACTTGAAAACGTAGCAAAAATACAAGTGAATCATTTTTTATTAATCTCGATAAATTGAACGGTCTAGATGAACTAAAGTACTTAGTGTACTCATCTTTTGAGACACAAGTTTTTGCCTTAAATTATCCACCTAAAATTACATATGATTCTCTTGTATATTAATGTATTTTTTTAAAAAATATAAAATTCAATCTCCAAGTAGATTTCAATATGTAGATCATGTTCAACGGTTCGGATCGGTCGTTGGAATTTTTAAATTGGAGATACGGTGTGGAGCATTAGCGATTTGGTGCTCCATGGAGCACCCTAGCTTTTCTATATATATATATATATATATATGTAGAGCATGGCTAAAATAATATGCATAGTACACCACATAACGTACTATGCGCTCATTTGTATTTAATTTGGTCATTAAATTGATATTTAAGTTGCTCAATAAATTCTTCATACCAAAATCTTGTAGGAAATAAAATTTCATGATTTTTAGAGCTTTCTTGCTATTTTTTAAATATTTTTTAAAAACAACCCAGAAATGACACTTTTGTAGTATTAAATCAGGACTTTTTTTAAAAAATATTTAAAAAATAGCTAGAAAGCTCTAAAAATCACGAAATTTGATTTCCTACAATATTTTCATATGAAGAATTTATTGAGCAACTTAAATCTCAATTTAATGACCTATATCTATATGCATATTACAAAATATGATGTACTATGTATATTATTTTAGCCATGCTCATATATGTATGCCTTATCTCATAAAGAACAAAAGAAAACAGAAAATATAGTAGGGTTACTAGGGTAAATAACTCAAATCTCAGCAAGTGTTATGCCACCAGAAGCGGCATGTACACAGTGTACACGTGACATTAAAAATCTGGTCAACTTCTTGCATGGACCACACACATCTAATGCCCAATTTTAATCCAACGGTCATGATGAATTCATATCTGAAGTAGATTTTGTAATTTCACCTCATTTTTTTCCCTCGTAACAAAGTCTTCGCGAGATCTCTCTCTAGGGTTAACTTGGCACGACTCACGAGTAGGGGTGATCGGATACGGATACGAATCGGATAATAAACAGATACGAATGCAAATATGAATATAATTCAGATAATTAAATGGAATAAGTATATTATGAAAAATCGTTAATATATCATTATTCAATAATAAAATTATTTTAAATTATATTATAAAATAAATTTAATGAAATAATTAAAATACTGCAATGAGTAGCGTCTGTATAATTTATTTTTCTAATATTATAAATAATTGAACCAATTAAATAATTAATTTACTTAGCTATAAAAAAGAAACAAATACAATGGACTTGGGATGACATATTTATCGGATATCCGAATATCCGAAATTTTCGAATTCGGATAATTATCCGAATCCGTATCCGGTTCAAAATTCGAAACCGTATCCGTATCCGATAAAAAATTATCCATATCTGTATCCGAAAATATCCGAATATCCGATATCAGTCAAAATACGGATCCAGATTCGGATAATCGGATAAATATCCGATCTGGTTGCACCCCTACTCACGAGTAATCAAAAATTGTTGTCTAAAACTTGAATTAGAAATTTTCAGAGGAGAATGAACAGTTTTACTGAATGAGCATTGTAGCAATGATGTAGCAATTACTATGCGATCCAAGTCAAAAATATTATAACAGTGTTGAAAATCAGAAGACGAACAAATATTTTAATTTCAGAAAATACAAATTCCTAAAACTTTCCTCGGTTTCATGGTCCCTTATTATTTTCTTTCTCTCCGATAAACTTTGCCCTTTATGATGGCACACCTATTTGACATTATTTAGATATTGTATAACAAAAGGAGGATTAGGGATTTGGCAAAATTCAACCGGGTTCGATCCGATTCGGAAAACTCGAGATCGCAATCTGGCCCGATACAATCCGAGGTCCAATCCCTGCAGACTCATTCAAAAAAATCGGAGGTCAAAGATGGGTTGCGGCCAAACCTTTTTGAAAAAATCCGACTCAAATTCAGCTTGGAATTGGACCGACCCGACCTGTCAACCCGTGCAAAACCCGTCTCAAACCCGTCGAAACCCGTCAAAACCTATGCAAAATCCGTCCCAACCTGGGATTAATCCGGGAATAACCCATTAGATTTAAAATATATATATAAATAAATAAAAATTCAAAAAAAAAACCCTTCCAACTCGTCAACCCAACCCAACCCGGACCGGCCCGCCCCGAACTCGCCTCAAATCCAACGGTCCGTCGACTCATGGACCTAAGACGGGTTACGACCGACCAACAAAATTTGAACTCGTCGAACTCGGCCCGACCAATCCGTTTGACCGGCCAACCCGTTGGACCGAACGAGTTTGAACCGATCCGGCCCATTGTCAAATCACTAAGAAGGATGGATACACTCACGAGTGCATTATTGACTATACACTCATTTTCTAAATCGTTGGATTTGAGTTAATTAAATTACGCTCTCCTTTTTTAACCAAACTCATTCACGGACCAGCCAGTGCGTGTGTTCGAAAACGCAAAATTTAATGTATTTTTAATTATTTGTGATGAAAAATAAATTTTTAATGACATTTTAATGAACTTTAATTAATTTATGTTCAGACTTAATTGAGCTACGAATCCAACACTCGATGAGATGACATTTAATTATTGTGGATCCCACCAATAAAAAGATGCAAAATATCTCTGATTACTCGTTATGGCCGTTATGCATACATATCCATATTATTTTAATATTAAAAGATTCTAAAAGCTTTTCCTAATTTTGTAGTTGATGAAATTAATACATACATATAATGGAATATGTGCAAATCAATTATATTATTTATCGAAAAGTTTTTTTTTTAAATTACAAAAACCTTGTAGATAAGTTTTATGAATTTGTAGCCACTAATAATAAAAAAACTATTAACCATACTGATTTTATGGTTTTGAAAGAAGTAATGTATTTTTAGAACAATATTTTTTTGGAGAAACCAAATTTTATGAAACTTACTTAATAATTAAATGAAATGTTGGTTGAAAGTTTTTTTATTGTTATTGTTGTTGTAAACATTAAAAGATATTTTTTTATTTGACTGTGCTACAGTTTTTTATTTTCAAAATTAGTATATTCAAGATTTTATTTGTACTTTTAAAAGAGCGAAAATATTTAATAACACAGGATTAATATATTTTAATAACTACTTGCGGGGTCCACAAAAACTTGTTTTTCTGCTTAAACTTCATTGCACTGATATTAAGAAAAGTCTCCTTCATAAATTTAACTGAAAGAGAGAGAGTAATTGATTCAAATCCAACGGTTTAGAAAGTGAATGCACAATCAATGATGCACTCAGAAGTGTACACACCATCCTCCCTCGTACAACACAATCATGCATATTGTTAGAGCTGAAGCCCCAAAAATAACATCATTATCAGGTTTTTAAAAAACTTTATTTTAACTTGAAAAAATAATTTGACGTTAAGTTTTTGAGAAATAATAGTTTTTTCTTGTTTTCTATGTTTTAACCGTTTTAATTTGAATTAAATCGTTTAAATTCATTTTATTTGGTTATCTTTAAAACTTTTTTTTTATAATTTACAAGAGTAGAAATCCGCATGTTTAGTCATATGACTTCCAAAATAGTTCTACTCTAACATAACTAATTATACATAATCAATCAACCGACGAATCCTATCACATGCCTCCAAACAAATTTCTACACTTCTGAATCAACATATTTAACTTAGTCGGGTAGTTATCAGTGTTATGATGGAGTGTTGATTGATTGGGTATACTGGCCTTGTGTATTATATTGATGCTGGCATGAGATATTATTATGTTGGTGCGACTTATGCAATTAGATAGTGTAACTTATAAAAACAAACATTGAAGCACATTCTCAAAATAAAATGCATCCTAAATCATAATTATTAAACATATCAAATCACATTATGTATATTTTTAAATGATGAAAAAAAAACGGCAATGTTAATAATATTGTTAAATATATTATATAGTACATAGTTACATTCAATCATTAAGATGACAAAAATATGCATATTTGTATCATAATTTGTTCTAAAATAAATATATAATATATAAAAATGGTTGTCCGTTTTTTAATTTAACTTCCGTATAATACCGTTTTAACGTTAAACCGTTAAGCGACCACCTCACTGTTAAAGGCCGTTAAATGTTTTTTAAAACCTTGATCATTATGAAATTAACAATAAAATATAACTAAACTTAAATTAAGCAATCGATAGTGGATTCTTAATGATTACATAAGGTCAGAAGAAAATAACCCATGCCTAACAGTTTCAAGGAAAATGTTTTGGCCGCAATGATTAAAAAAATCAAGGAAAATGGTTTTTTTTTTGTCGCCTGAAATTAATATTATTATGAAATGAAAATTAAAATGTTAAGCAACTAGTTAATAGTTGATTTAATGATCACAAATGGGAAAAATAACTCACACGCACAAATTGAGTGTCGCCACGTGTAATTCGAATTGACGTTCTGTTTTCTTTGTACAAATTCTCTATATATAAAAGTTTAACATTTTTGGCTACAGTTGCCTATACTGTAGCATTTTTATTTTTTCCTAATTTTTTTGCAGCCTTTTCCTGTAGCAATTTTTTTTATAATTTTTTTTTGTTATTATTTTTTTTTGTTTTTCGCGCGGAATGCCAGCGCGACATCCAGTGAAAATAAGATTTTCTTCGTTTTGTTCATTTCACCCATTTCGCTCGTTTCAAAGATCTTAAAGTTTTATATATAACTTACTGTTTCAGAAATTTATTGTAGAAAATTTTACATTTTTTATTTAGGACCTACTGTTTTAGATAGGATTTATTATACTATATTTAAAATTTTATACAGAGTTAACTGTTTTAGATCTTAAATTTCTACAAGGTCCACCCTTTTGTTTTTTTTAACTAAATGATTCATTCTTTTCAATTTTCTACGGGTTCATTTTTCAATTTCTTATATACAGAAAAAGTTTTAATATGAAATTGATTAAAACACTAACCTCATATTTATGTAGAATGATGCAGTATAAATACTGTTCAAAATATTAGTAAAATTATGTGAATATCAATAATGACAGTGCCAAAGGAGTTTAGGGAGAGCACTGATCTCCTCATGATTTGTCAAAAATAAAAATTGTTTTAATTCATTAGTAATATGAGAATTGTCCTCTCCTTTATTTTAGAAGATGTCTAAATTGTTTGGATGAGTAAATTTTTTTCCTGCATCATTATTAGTTTGGCTCCGTCACTGAAAATCAAAGTTCCTGCAATGTCTCAAAAATTATTTAGAATACATATAGAGAGAGAGAGTATGACCATTGTGAAAATGTTTGTACTTCGGTCGAAGTGCAAAGTTCCATATTTTATAATTTTTTTGGTCAAAATATAAATTTAAGTTGTTCAATAAATTATTCATACTAAAATTTTGTAGAACAATAAATTTCGTAATTTTTAGAGCTTTCTAACTATTTTTAAAATATTTTTCAAAGAAAGTCCAGTTGAATATTAAAAAATCATGACATTTTCAGAACTATTTTTAAAAAATAGTTAGAGAGTTCTAAAAATCACGAAATTTGTTTTCATACAAAATTTGAGTATGAAAAATTTATTGACCAACTTAAATTTATATTTTGACCAAAGAAATTATAAAATATGAAACTTTTATACTTCGGCCGAATTGCAAATGTTTTCACAATAATCATACTCTCTCTCTATATATATAAAGTTGATACTTTGTAACTTGACACATAGTGATAAACACTGTCATCAAGACAATGTCCAAATTGTGCCAATTTGGCCCCCATTTTGTCCGACATCTCTTTTTGAAAGATGGAGGAGCCTGAACATGTTATTTTTTTTAGAAAGAAGTAGAGTTTTTGTTTCAAGTCTTATTTAAAATTTAATCTAAAATTTTTTAGAGTTGAATTTCGAACACGACTTCTGATTAAGTTGTATATATATACATGCATCATGAAATTAATGTTAAATTACGTATTAATCATATAATGTTAAAATAAACTCTATTGGATCAATCCAACTCGTAAACTTAAAATTGAGAAGGTGCGCATACAAACGGAAGTATAATTAATTTGATGACTGCATAAATTTTTGGTCGACTTCATAAAATTCGAAAGAATTGGTAAGGATAGGAAATAGTTGAGAAAAATATGTTGACATTTGTACTTTAATTCTCAAAAACAAAATATGTCAATATCGTAACTTGAATTCTTAAGCATAGGAGATGTGCTCAGATAATAATTGGAATTATGAATTTATGATAGCTTTCTATATATATATATATATATAGGGATAGGCTATCGTGCACTATAGTGCCAAGACTCTTTTGGCATTAGACTCTTCTTAACCGTTTGATTAAAAACTTTCTAGCCATTCATTTGGGTGCCTTCTTAATATTACGAACGTAATGGTACTATTCTCCCTCTGGATACTTTTCCCCCTTTATCGCCTATACTAAGTACACATCTCCCAAACTTCAAGCTTTTCAGGTTTCATTTACCCCTTTCGTCATTCCTTTATGACCGTTCCCTCCCTGTTTTCCTAGAAATTATGAAAGAATTTAGAAAGCCATTACTAACCAGAAGTCAAGAGTAATAAACGTAGCTCTGATACCAAGTGTAAATAGCGCGGAAGTCTGATCGGCTCAAGCTCTCGGACAAATTGTGTACTGGAAACTTGAGACTTAGGAAATTTAGAAGCTAGAAACTTGATTTTATTTAACTGGAAGAAGTAAGCTCTCAGATGATTTCTGATGTGCTTGCAACTTCATAAGATGTTACAATATATAGACTTGAGAAGAGAATCTCTATTATTGCATCGGGTGCTCATTGGGCCCCATCGTCATGCGAATAAAGAGGTTTCCACTTACTCGTGTCTTCCACTCAAAGAAAAAGATGCGTCGGCACACTAGACGACATCTATAAAAGAATAAAGTAAAACTCCACTCATAAAGCAGATGCTCCAGCACACTAAGGAGGCATCCAGAAAAGCATACTTTCTAAAAAGCTAGTGGTTATCCGTAGAACCCCACCAAGCTGGTCCTTAATTTTTAATAATGGGTGCCTCTAAGATTTTCTGACAATGTATTATGGCATTGAATGAGTGCCTTAATGCTGACATCCATTCTTTCTAAAATGTCATTTGCCCAGTTATCCCTTGTGGCTATTGATAAGAGCCTTGCTTTCTGTAAATACTTCATAGCAATTAGAATTGCTATT
Organism: Eleocharis quinqueflora; assembly: GCA_964058865.1. Lineage (NCBI taxonomy): Eukaryota > Viridiplantae > Streptophyta > Magnoliopsida > Poales > Cyperaceae > Eleocharis > Eleocharis quinqueflora. Next base: position 96,809 of record CAXKVX010001029.1, on the reverse strand, counting down.
TGCCTGCGTGTTGCATCGGCTTGCTCTTTGAATAAATCTGATAGTCTGCCAGTTATAGCATTTTCTTCGTCTATAGTTCGCGGATAACATGTTAAGGCATTTTCAGTGCCCTGCGAATATCGTGTCAATTGTGCGTTCTGCCCATATAATGTCTTCCATACTTCTATTTGATCCCGCGAATAACGTGCCATTCGTGGATTCTGCTCACATAGTGAAGTCCATACTTCTGCCTGAATGAAAGCTTCCTTAACCCTTCGTGGTTTATTGTTGATGATGAATTTTAGCCCTTCCATTTCCTGTAAAAACTAAAAATAAGATAACATACTTATTAGATAAATGTGATGGTTTGTTTTTGCGGTCCACCACTTCCGCAATCAAGACATTCAATTTTTTTCTAATAGAAAAGAAATCTTTTCTATTAGTTGGCACAAGTTTATGAAAACTTCCTTGTTTGGTGCCTGGGTTACTTCCCCAATTACTTCTTCAAGATTTTTCAGACATGCGTCAGTTATTTCACTGCTTCTGGTATAAACCATATTAGCAGTTAATCTTGAAAGTGCATCAGCGAGTATGTTTAGTTTGCCATCAATGTGCTCAAAATTGACTTGTACCCCTGTAACAGTTATAAAATCAACAAAGTTAATCCATCTGACTCTGGACGGTTTGTTCTGCGCTGATTTGTTGTAGAAGCTGATGATAGCTTGACAGTCTGTTCTAAGGGTTATTTCTTGTTGATCAAGATAGTGAATCTTGAGAGCTTTCATCGTCTCCATACATGCATGGATTTCAGCGTCTATTGTCGATTTTATTACCGGGAATTTCCCACTGGCATAAGCACAAACCCGTTCTGTGTTCCTGGGATCATTCTTCTTCTTCTTCCACTTACAAACACCGCCCCATCCTTCCATACACCCATCTGTTTCAAGAACAATATAGGATCCAGAAGGTGGTAATTCAAGATCAGGAAGATTTTGTACCAGCTCTTTTATCTTGCTGATGAGCTGATAATCAGAGGGTTTTAGCCTCTTGTCTCCATGAGGGCTTGTTTTGGAGTATAATGGCCCAAGGAGAGTTCCCAGATTAGGAATGTAGCTTCTCGCATAGTTCAGTATTCCCAGCCAGGATCTGAGCCCAGCTTTCTCCTTCATCTTTTCGTTGTCAAACTGAACTATTTTCTTGATTATATGGGGCTGAAGTTTGATCTTACTTTCACCGATTACTGCCCCAAGGAATTCAATCTCCTTTACCGCGATTTTCATCTTAGTAGGAGATAGCACCAGTCCCCATTTTTCACATATCTCCAACATTTTACTCAGATGTGTTGCGTGTTGTTCTTCTGTTTCTGAGAAAATGAGGATATCATCAATGTAAACTGCTATAAAATCCTCTGTACCTCTAAAGCAGTTGTCCATCTTCCTTTGAAATATCGCTGGTGCATTTTTCAGGCCAAATGGCATGACTAGCCATTCATAGAGTCCTCCAGGTATCACAAATGCCGTCCAGGGTATTGACTCTGGATCCATGGCAACTTGATGAAATCCGCTTTTTAGGTCGAATTTCGAGAATATCTTGCTGTTGCCAATCTTCTTCAGGATGGTGTTAATGCCTGGTAGACTATACTGGTCTTTGTGTGTGTTGTCATTGAGGGTGCGGTAATTAAAGACCATCCGCTCCTTCCCTTTGACCTCTTTCTTTGTAACCGGGTCTATGGTTGTACCCGAATTTACCATTATGGCCATGGTTCTATGCCTGCTTGTGCTTGATTGGATTACCCCAATTTTCAGTAACGCTTGCACATGCCTGTCAAATTGTTCCTTCATAGCCGGGGTAACATGCTTTAAGGGTTTGTCTTGTATTGTGATATCTGGGTTTATGATATCCAGTTTGCATGTTACTTGATTTTTCGCCCAGTGTTTAACCGGGTTATCACCAATGTAGCCCTGCTCCCTCAGTCTTCTTAGCAGGTCTCTGAATTTATTCTTGAACCATGGTGACTCATCACCACAGTTATAGGTAACGGCTTCTTTGACCTCTATGTATTCAAGCTCAGATAGGTCAAGTTCTTCCACTGCTGCCTGAGAAATGATCTCAGCATCTACCCTGGTGGTTATTGTTGTTACATTTTTGTAAAATGTAACCATCTGCCCTTCGATTCTCAGTCCACCTTGCATTGCTCTGATGAAATTGCATCCAATTAGCATTTGGACACCTCCTTCCTTGCCCATCGGGAATGCATATGTAAATGGGATTCTGAATTTGTTGTCTTCAATAGACATCTGCCCATTCTTCAGTTTCAGGTTTGCGATTTGCTGAGAGTTTACCCCATTTATCTGTATAGGGTATAGACTTGGCTCCAAAGCCTCAGGGGGTATAAATTCTTGGTTTACACAGCACACCGTAGCGCCTGTATCTAATATCGCCTGAATTTTAAAAGGATTTACCCCTGGTATTTCTATCTGCAGTTCAATGTTGTACAACCTGTTGATTACCCTTCTTCCTTTTCTAGGATCTGGGACTGCAGTATTTATCTCATCATCGGAGAGTTTATTGGCCATCTCTTTTATTATAAGGTTCTGATTTGGATTGGCCTTCTTGGGAAATGCAACATTTGGTGGGGATTCATCATTATCATCTGAATCAACTTCTACTTCTCCCACCACCTTACGCTTGCCTTTGATATCCATCTTGGTCATGTCTGCTACTAGCTCATTTTCCAACAATTGATCCTTCAATTTTGCGTTTTCGGCTAGTAGATACTGGATATAGCTTAAAAGCTCATTGATAAGCTCATCCTTGCTATCATAAGGACTTAGATTTTGTATTCTTATCATGATTTTTCTTCCCAATACAAACCTTGAACACATGGGACACACAGTCATCTTGCATTTTGCACAGTGCGCCCTCATTTTGATGTTTGTCGTTTCTAGACAACAGTTACATCTTTCGCAACCTCGTGGTATTTCACCATTATCCTCCCATGAATGTTCACAATTCCTCATCTCAGTAGGTAGGTTTGGTTGCTTTCGCCATGATGGCGTTTCTTCTTGGAGCATAAAGATTGATTCAAATGGTGTATCTCCAAGTTCCATGATAACTGTTCTTGCATTGCCAACCTCACCCTCCGAAAGTGAGCATATAGCGTCACTATCCGGTTCGTTTTGGTCAACAGACAAGATATCCCAGTCATCATCTAGGTCAAGGTTCTCAACAATTGCAGCCCTTGCAATGTTACCTTGTTTTCTTCTGCAGTCTCTGGCGAAGTGGCCTTCTTCACCACAAATAAAGCATTTACATTTTCTCACCTTGTCCGCGTTCTTTCTCTTGAATACTCTTATGTGAGATTCATGTGGTTTTCCGCGATAGGTTTTTGCTTTTCTGATCCCATATTTCTTATTCTTCTGGTAGTAGCCTGGAATTGGGATTTTGCTACAAAAGGATAGATCTTTCAAACTTCTTTGTAGCGCTGCTCTCTTGCATGATTCTGCCAGGTACTGGTATGAAAAGTTAATTCTTGGTAGTACTCCGACAGTGCTCCCCGGGTACTTCTCCATGTACGCTCTTTCTAATTCTTTTCCGATTAGAGGGGGCATCTTTCTGAAAAATTTCTCAGAGAGCTCAGGACTGACATACATACGTCCGGACTTGGCTGCTAGGACCTTATAATCATTCATGTAGTCAAATAGGTCCTTCATGTTATTGCATGCTAATCTCTCAAGATCATTGTATGCTTGATCTTGCTCTACTGTCGAACCCTGGTAAGGGTCCTCAAGTAGGATTATCCTTCTAACCTGGGAAATAACATTCTGTGGATCATCGGCAATATTCACCAATTCTTCATATTCTTGGGGATACGCCATTCGCCATTGTATCCACGTCTTTTTCTCTACTTCTCCCAGTAGATTCTCAATGTAAATGACCTTGCTTTTGTTATCAGCCCAGTTTCTTTCATTTACAAGGTTTAGGGTGATTGACTCCCATCTGGAAATCACATCACTGTACTGCCCTATATCCTCAGGCAATACGAGCATAGCGCCTTGGTTTGCTTGCGCTGAAGGAAGGTTGAACCTTTCGTTGTTTTGTTGTGCAAATCCTCCTTTGAATCTATTAACTCTAGCTCTTATTTCTGGGACATCGAGTTGTTGATGGTTTTGTCTTAGACTCCCTGGTGGGTACATTGGGGGTCCCATCATTGGTTCTCGCGGTCTGCTAGGTCCAGTTGCTGTGGATTGGGTTGAAAGGATTGTTTCAATTTTCGAATCAAGGTTTTTGAGCAATGGATATTCCATCGCTGCTAGAATGGTTTCGGTTTTGACCTCCTCTCTTCCATCCTTCTGAGAGAATGGGTTTACCCATTCTTCTTCACTGGAATCGTTGTATTCGTCCCAGATTGGTCCGGCATCTTCTTCAGCCGATTGCTTTTCTCTCGGTAATGCTGCCAATAATTGCAACATCTCGAGTTCATCATTATCTTTATCTTCATCCTGTGACTCGTGCCAGTCACAAAACATCATTAGGACTGATTCCTCACCTAGTAACTCTTCATCAGCTTGGCCTACTATCACTTCTTCTGGTGGCGCGGTTGATGAATAGCCGCCAAATCTTACTGCCAAGGACCCATCAGTTCTGGTCCTTATCCTTGCTGTCTGAGGATTCTGTACAGCTGGTGCTGTTGCTGGCCGTATTATCCATTGTCTGCCTCTTAGCTCCTCAGTTGACCTCATCTGGCCTGGAATTGCTCGAATCCCTCTACTTGCCAGGTGTTCTGCCACTCTCTCCACATTGTATCTGAAGTTTGTGTGGCTTGTATTTGATAGCCTTCCTATCAACGACCTTGAGAGCAGTAAATTACTCTCTCCTCCTTGCCAACCATCGTAGCCATGAGTCTGTATAACGACTTGGATGTGGTTGTTGAAATCATGAATACTTAGGGTCATGTCTGGCGCTGTATACGCCAGTTGCGTACCGCCTGTCAGGTCTATTTCCATAGAACTGATTATGGCCCGATCATCAGACCATCTTGTGTCTCTTAAAACTACTAGGGCGTTTACCCCAGCGTTTCTCCTATGGAGTGCATATAGTCTTATCATCACAAGACCTATATGCAGATGCTGCAACTCTTCTTGTACCAACTGGTTGTAGCTTTGTTGCGAGATAAATGGTAGCTCCACCTGGGCTCCATCTGTAACTAATACTCTTTCATCCGAGTAGTGTTGGTATACTCGATGATTTCGTTCAGACCATCCAGCCTGGTATAAGGTCTCAGCTGGAACTTGTTGAGCCCTTCTGTACTGTGAATGGTTAAGCTCAACGTCTGGATTTAGTTGGGACTCCAAACTTCTTCTGTAATGCCTTCTTCCTGGCATTCTTCTCTGTGCCTCAAACGCTATACGGCTTCCTAGCCTGTAGCCTCTTATCTGGTCTTCGATTGTAGGGTTTTGGCTATTTTCTCTACCAGATATGCTTGGTCTACTCACCGTTTCAGTTCTTGTTTGACTCATTTTTGGTTTTTGACTGAGTCAAATATTTCTTTTGGATTTTTAAATACAAAGAACTGGCCGGTTGGCTTCTTGATCTTTTTCTCACTGGGTTCTCCAAGGCTAAGTTTATGTAAGCCTTTTTGGAGTTCGTTTATAGATTGTGTAAGATCTTCTGTTTCAGGGACTTTGGTTTTCGCCGCCTCTAGTCTCCTGATTGTGGTTTTGCAATCTTCAAGATCTTCCTTGATTTTGACCAGCAGCTGGATTATTGTATTATTCTGCTTAATCAATGCTGTTGTGGCTCCTTTCGCAAATTCGGCTGGTTTCAGAAAGCCGCTTGCGGGTTCTTCAATCGTCTCGGTTGCCTTTAGAGCTTCTAGATAGATTGAACTTCTAGCGGTATTACGCCAGTCGTTCATAAGAAGTTTCTAACTCGGCTGAGATTAGGCTCCGGTATCTCGTAAAAAATTTTTTAAAAATTTCTTGAGTATTTGTTCAAAAGTTTAACTAGATTAATTCTCTCAGGAAATCTGGTTTAGTTGGTATACTGACTTTCAGTTTTCAAGTTTTCTAGGTCCACAGTTTAGGATTGGTCATATATAGTACTTCAAAAAGTACGAATCTTAAAGCAGGGGTTACTCATCTAATGGTTCAGTTTTTCTAGTGCCATAATTCTTTTGGCATCATGGTGCACCGTAGCATTTCTCTATATATATATATATATATATATATATATATATATATATATATTTTTTTTGTAATGAAACTTGTTGCTTTTATAAAGCAATGAAAGTCGACATCGCAGAGCTTTGCTTTTTTTTTTTTCAAAAAAAAATCTTACACACAGCCTTTAGAGGACACCAATATTAAAGAAAAATAAAACAAAATAAGAATGAAGGAGGAAAGATGGAGGAATAAAAAAAATTCTCTATATGTATTTGAAATATTGAGAGACATAACAAATTATTCATGCTGGTAATATACTCTCTCTCTCTCTCTCTTTCTTCCCACGTCTCTTATTCTTCTAGCCGTAGACTTTTTTCCCTTCTGCAATCTCCTCCACATCAAATTATTCATGCTCGCAATCTGTTTGTCGAATTGCCTTAGAGAAACCCAACAACAATGCTTGGCCTACGCTCAAAAACAAAAAGGTTTAGCACAACAATCCATGTCAACTACCTAATAAGCATTCAAGAAATGAAGCCATGGCCTCCATCCAAGTCACTAAAAAATGTCCGTTCTGTCGTTCTTCACTGGGAAAATGGAGCACGGAACTCGGGCTCGACACACCCGGCAAGCCCATTGGATGAAAAGGTCGAGTTCAACGAGTCGTTTATGCTCCAAGTTGCATTCACAAAAGATACTACTGGTAACTACACCGGTACAGGTTTTGAGAGGAATCCCCTTGAGTTTAACCTATATGAGCCAAAGAAAGAGAAGTCAAAGGGACATCTCATCGGATCGGGTGTCCTTGATTTGGCAGAGCACGGTGTATTGAAGGAAACATTAAACTTGACCGTACAGATTGTCAATAAGAAAAGCAAGAGCGGTACAATACCATTGCTGTCTTTGAAAATACAGCCATTAGACCCGGACAGATCTGGTGGTACCACTGTCGGGTCGATGATAGAGAAAGAATCAGCAAAGGAGTATGACTCAGAGAGTGATGGCGAGATCTTAAATTTCACAGATGATGATGCGGACAGAGAATCTTCACATTCTTCCGTTGCAAATAATGAGGTATGAAACTTTATATCATAATTAATCACCTACCAACAGTCCAGAGGAAGATTTTTAAATAATGAGGATCATTAATAAAAAATTTCTTGGATAAGAGTTTGGGATCATTTATAGATTTTTTGAAAAATATGGGGGTAAATTTTAGAAAAGATATAATTGTTTCTTAATATACATGAAATGTACAACATGTTTGTCAAATTTTGACAAAAGAATGGGGGTCAATTGACCCCAATTCTTTGTGAATGAATCTGTCACTTCCTACCGACCTTCAAAAAGATCTTGATCTGTAAATGAGTTGAATTGGTTATCTAAATTGGTATCTTCCATACCAGAATCTAAAAAACTGTCCCACCAGTAAAATTAATTCAAGGAAAACAAAGTTCCTGTCAGATTAGTGTCCAACTGGTTACCGGCGCTGTGCAAGCTGCTTGATACCAATCTATTTACTAGCATTCTGTTACTATAAGCCAATCTCTGTTCGCGCAAAGCGTTATTATCTTTGCGATATTCGACAAAGCTTGTAAATGCAGCTAAATTGTGCACAAAATCTACTAGGGTTTCTGTTAAAAGCGAACCACAGAAGTAGTCCAATGCTGTATAATTCTCTTTTATTAGGGACCAACGGAGGTACATGGAGGCAGTGACTTTGAGACCGAACATATTGGCAGACGCAGCACATCCGTGCTGGAAGTTCCATTAACCAAATGGGAGACTTTGAAAGAAGAGATCAAACCACACGACAAGGAAATTTATGAGATCAAAAGTAGAAGCTCTGTTTCAAACGCGTTCAAACTCCGAGGTTTAATTAAAGATGCTGTTCAAATGGACAAACAAAGAAACGAAGAGTTGACTTCACATCCAGTACCAGCACTGAGCAATCCAAGCATAGAAGCACCACCTCAAACTCAAACTCAAAGTCAAGCAGCCCCACCAACAAGGCCTCCTCGCTTTTCAAATACCAACCGAAAAATGTCGTTTGCATTTGGCATGGCTGATACAGGAACAGGAACAACTGATGCGGGTAACAATCCGCGGCCTATTTTTGGTGAACGTGCATATAGCACTTTAAGTAGTGATGTGGCCAGAAACCTAAGACTACCGCCAGTAAAACCTCCTATAGAGCCAATCCCTAACCCTAGTCCAGCAATTGAGGAAGTGAAGGAAGTGCACATGCAAGATAACCCTATTCCCAACCCTGTCACAGGCAATGATGTAGATGGAATTGACGACGCGAGTCCACACAAGCCCATAACAATCACTTCCAAAGCCACTCGAAATGCCGAGAAAGTACGGGAGCTAGAAGCAAGAGTCGAGCTACTGGAAGGAGAGTTGCGGGATGCAGCAGCTGTTGAAATAGGCCTGTATTCTATCGTACCAGAGCATGCCAGATCAGCACACAAGATGCACACACCTGCCCGGCGACTAGCGCGGCTTTACATACATGCATTGAAAAATTGGTCAAAGGAAAGGCGAGCAAAGGCTGCCAGAAGTATTTCTTCAGCTCTGGTATTAGTTGCAAGGTCGTGTGGAAATGACGTACCGAGGTAAGTTCTTGTACCAGATGTTTTGAAATTGATCACGGATTAACCCTGAACTTGCAATTGTTAGAACCTTGCCCAATTAGCCTGCATTAATCCTCTTTTGCCACAAGACCCAATTTAACACAACTTGTACATTTTTTAGTACATAACAAAGCAAGAAAGAATTAAATCTGACATTTGTAATACTTGCTCGTACTTATAATTCACTTTCTCTTGTAAGGTTGGTTTACTGGCTGTCGAACACAGCAGTCCTAAGGGTGATCATAAGCCAAACAATAAAACAGCCAGACATAATTGCACTGGCCAGTGCTAGCGGGTCTGGATCTGCTGAGGAGAAAAACAGTAGCATGTCCGGGTCAGCAGCGAAAAAGAAAACAGCTTCGCTGTGGGAATCCGTTTATAAGAAGAGAGGCAAACTGCTTTTCACTGAGGAGCTGGAGCATTGGGCGGACTCTGGTACATTCCTGTCAGCTCTAAGCAAGACTGAGTCATGGATCTTCTCCCGAATATTGGAGTCTGTTTGGTGGCAGGTATGTGCCCATTGGTACTTAATTTTTGTAAAAGGGATCTACTGGCTGTGTTTCTTTTAGCTGCTTCACTTTCAGGCCCGCAATGGAATGAATTGATGTGGTCTGGCAAATACTACTCTTACTAGGTTATAATGGTATTTTGTCCAAATTCTCCCAGTTTTAGCTGAGTAATTGCAAATCGATGTTGCATTAAGGCATAGTTAGTCAATTGTCAAATAAGGCTTAAAATTTCGATTTTGTGAAAAGAAATGCTGTTTTGGTATACTGGATATTAAATATTAAATTGTGCATGGCTTATTTTACAGAAACCAAGTTAAATAAATAGACTGGTATGGCTATTATTGGCATCCTTTATGATATATTTCTTATCCTGCTTTTATTGTTAACAAAAGGAATTGCAAATAACTTAATGTTGCAATGCAATTATACATTATCTACGAAATGATGCAATATTTGCATTTTATAACAATAGAACAAACAGGGAATAACTCATGCAAAACAGTAGATTAGCAGCAAGTAATATGTGTTATATTTTTTGGATTAGACATTCACACCACACATGCAATCAGCAAAAAAAGGCACCGAGGGAAGGAAAGCATCTTCTAATAAGAGAATATATGGGAAGGTGACGATTGTGGGGGACCAGCAACAAGCGAACCTCTCCATTGATATATGGAAAAAGGCTTTTAAAGATGCCTCTGAAAAACTGTGTCCTGTTCGTGCATCCGGCCATGAGTGTGGTTGTTTGCCCGTGCTAGCACGACTGGTAAGTAAGCCTGGTTTGTTCAGTTATTACTGGTTTGTTCTGGTTGTCTGTGCTAGCTGTTTGCTTGCGCCGACCAAATGTTGTACTTTATATAGCTTTTAACCCAAGATGATAGGACTCAGGGATGTCCAAAAAGAATTTTTTTGTTACTTAAAACATGCAATGCTGGCACTTATATTCGTTGACTCGAATCAAGAAAAGAAATATAAACCTTTTACATTCTGGCTTTACTCGCCTTAGTAACCAGGATTGTACATTAGCTGGTTTTACACCCAATTGAACTCCTATTTCGCTTTTGTACCATTATTTTTCTTTGGCTTCTTTGGTGCGTATTGTAGTTTACAGGTTTAATTGACGGTAAATTGGATTAAACTTGAGGCATGACTGATACAAAATACATAAATTAGGTTGATTAGGTGTTTTTCTGAATGGAAACTTATTTGTACTTCGTGAGGATTAAGTATGGTTTAGCTTCTCCTATTCTTAGGGACCATTTTAGGGACCATTTATGTTTTTCTGAATGGAAACATAAATTGTTCAATATCATTATGACCAGCCTAAACTTCTAATGTTGTTTATTTTAATCTTATAGGAAATACGTAATTTTTGTGCCCAACAAACTTTCGGAAGTTCTTTAGCCAGTGTGTTCTTTAATTCTCATACCCTCTTTTGCCAGGTAATGGAACAGTGTGTTGTAAGATTAGATGCTGCCATGTTCAATGCTCTCTTACGCGAATCAGATGATGAAGTCCCCACCGATCCAATGTCCGATCCAATAACAGATCCTAAGGTGCTCCCCATCCCGCATGGAAAATCAAGTTTTGGTGCTGGAGTCCAATTAAAAAATGCTGTAAGTCAACTTGGACAAGTAGATTTGAAATTCTTAATATTCACCAGTTAATAATATTGTAATTCTTTATTTAGTTTTCAATGTAGATTGGCAGCTGGTCAAGATGGCTGACAGATTTGTTTGGTATGGATACTGATGAGCCTGAAGATGCAAAGTTAGTAGCCGGAGTATCACAATTTGTACCTTTTCGGCTTCTAAATGCACTTAGTGATCTTCTCATGCTCCCAAAAGATATGCTTTTAGAAACCTCCATCAGAAAAGAGGTGCCCATAAACCTCAGATTCACTTTTTTTTTCTTTGTATTCTGTTCTTGCAATTATTTGATTTTAACCAATAGGTTAGACATGGAAGAGATTGGTTTTATTATCAGCCATTGTGTTGTTGAATTCAAATTCTGGGCAAACACATGCAAAAACAGAAAAATATTACTGCTTATAATAGTGTTTTCTAAATTGAAATGTACTATTGTTTATATAATAGAGGCCAGTATTTTATCATGTTACCAAAATGCTACTACTTTACGTCCTTAACAACTGTGAATTCCATTTTATATTTGAAAAGGTATGTCCAACATTTAGTTCGTCCATTATCAAGCGAGTACTTGACGGATTTGTCACCGATGAATTTTGTCCAGAGCCAATATCAGAGAACGTTCTTCTGGCACTAGAGTCCAAGGTTAGTTCATCTTAAGCTATGAACAAATTTTATGTCTGTTTATTAAGGCATGATTAACTAAAATCTTTGAGTAGATAGTTGTATCAGTTTCTAAAGTTAATTTCCTCTTTCTAAATTTTGTTGGCCATGATAATCTGGGATTTCAATGCTATTTTGGTCAGTCCCTACTCCCTACATTAACTAGCATTTACCAGCAGCAAAGTCACCAGCTGAATCATTAACTGACAATTATTCAGAAAATTGTGTTGTCCTTTTTTTTTGTCACTTGGCATTTCCTTTATTGGCATGAGATGTAAAATCACGGTTGAATTGACTCAAGTTGGGTTAAATTTAGGACAACTGGGCTTCATTATGTTTGTAAGACTCATCAGGTACAACTGAGTGAAAAGAGGGTTCAATTTGGTTAAATAGAAGCACTATTATCTGTTACTGTTTAATTATAAAATTCAGGTATCAATTATTATTAAAGTAATTACTAAACTGTTGCAAACTGTTAGGACCATTTGGAGAGTGGAGACATTGGAGTGAGGCAGATACCCTACAATGTACCACCTGTGGTATATACTCATCCTTCAGTTGCTTTGATAGAGAGTATCATTGGAGATGTTCAAAACACACAAACTGCTAGAAGTGGTTTGTCTGTTGTTAAAAAATCTTACACGAGTGATGATGAGCTTGAGGAACTAAATTCACCATTGACCTCTGTTGTTGAGAGCTCGTCTACCCGTCTTACTGGGGTGAAGAAGCATTACCGTACGCATGCAGTTCGGTACCAACTTTTGCATGATATTTGGAAAGATGATGAGTGAGATATACTCTTTCTACACCTTACTCTCCTTCATCTTTTTCCTTTGCTCATTTTTTTTTATTTTGCCTCTAGTATCTAGGATATATTTTGTGTCCACTGAGTGCATACGTTGCAATTTGTATATTTTGTAACAATTAATTTTGTTATTTTTGCTGTTGCAATGTCTTTATTTCATGCTTCAAACTAATGTGGTATTATACCAAAAAAAAAAAAAAATAGTTCAGATAACGTGCATTCAACATGCCTCATTTTGTGTCTACTGAGTGAGATGTATTCTTTCTACATCTTACTATCTCCTTCCTATTTTTCCTTTGCTCATTTTTGTATTTTGCCCCTTGCTATCTAGGAAATATTTTGTGTCTACTGAGTGCATAAGTTGCAATTTGTATATGTAAAAATTAATTTGTTATTTTTTTCTGTTGCAATGTCTTTACTCATGCTTCAAACTAATGTGGGATTATACAAAAAAGGAAAAATTGTTCAGATAACACGCATTCAACATGCCTCGTTTTCGGCTAAATTTGTTACAACGCTTCATATTTTTTCTTCTGAAGTTTGTATGTTCAGATAACACGCATTCTACAAATAGGGAGTTGATACGTGGATATCATATTTGATATCGATTTTATTATGCATCTTTATTTGAGTTATCGTGCATATTATTTGAGTTATTATGCATGTTATTTTTTGTAATGAAATAGTTATACATGTTATTTTTTGTACTGAAATAGTTATGATATAGCATGCATAGTAATTCAAATAATGTGTACGATAACTCAACTAAATATGCATAATAAAATTAGTATCGATAGTTGGTATCAAATGTGGTATCTACAGAACATTATCCCTACAATTATATACCAATTCCACTGTTAATAAATACTCCTTGACGTACAAGACGAAACAAAATGTCCACCTCACAGTTCTTTGGTATCTGACGTCAGAACTCAGAGCTGTCTGACATTTCCCTTCAAAGCTTTAAATACTTTGAAGTAGGAGTGAGACAGGAGTTTAAATTATAATACATATGAAATATAATCAGAAAAAGAAGCATATAACGTTTCCTACAAGGTCAGTTAGCCTGATTGAATCGGTACCTAGAATCCTTTCATTTATAATTGTTAAAATCCAAGGTCATATACCAATAAAATCCAAGGTCATATACCAATAAAGTTGACATTTTTGTTGACATTTGTATGGGACGGCCACATTAGACTGATGAGCTTCCTTGTTTGTTTGACAAAGTCAAGAAACCAAATATGAAAAAGGCCATTTTTGTTGAAACGAAATAACGTAAACCATACTCCAGTTATTTTTTCGAAAATTCTTTTGAAAAGGAAATATAATTTGAGGTATTTATTCGGTACTCATCCTTGAATATGTAATATTACATTTGGGTGGGGTTGGGTTTTGGGATAAGAGAGATTTCGAATTTGAAAATATGACCCACAACTTCTAAAAATATAAAATATAAACATATAGTAATTTCCTTTTTATAAAATATAAAATAATTATTTCTAAAGTTTCTCTTAAAATTGTAGTAATTTCCTTTTTTATTTTTAGGTGACTAACTTGATTTCTTTTACTAATGTTAAGGACTAATAAAATTTTGTTTTAGAAAACAAATTTATATTTTCTTTGCAAAGTTCGCGTCTTTTTTTTGTTTTTTTTAACCATATCCGCAACAAAAGTAAAATAAATCAACTCTATTTAAAACAGTAAAAATGCCAAACCTGAATTAAAAAATAAGGATGCCTTTCTAATTAGGTTGTTATTTTAGGTAGTATAAATGTTTCTAATCAATGGTGTGCTTTATGTGCTATCAATCGCTTAACACCGGTCATTTTCGGTTCTTTTTATTAATTTGCTTAGTAAATGCACTTAATCTCAAGCTCTCTATTTAGTGTAGTGATAAGACACAAGATTTCTATGAGAGAGAATGAGGTTCAAGTAGCATTTAATATACACGACTTATAAAAGAGGTTCACTATATGTTAATTTCAGCATTTAATGTCGGAAAATATATATAGGCACATTATTAATTAACTTCATTGCTAAACTGCATCAAAGACCAAAAACATAGTAGAAGATAATGTAATTTTATCCATCAAGATGCTATACATTTTTTATTCATGAAAGAACCTTAGTTATGGTACACTCTAGACACAAAAAAAGAAACATGAACCAGAAAAAAATGAAAAGAAAATTACATGAGATTCCTTAACCACGCATAAGCTAGTTATACATCATCATAAGACAACAAACAATGGTCCTTTGACCATTGTTTTTATTTTAGCCATTGGAATACATCTCCATATACAAAAAATCAAACATAATTTTACATCACTTATTGGTCGCACCGGAAATCGTAATTTCTTTGCTGTTCAACAACCTTCCACCTCCCTCCACCTGACGTAAACCAACCCGGCGAGGTAATGCGTGTAAGCACCGGCAATAACTAGAATGTGAAAGAGCTGGTGGCTTTGCCCCGCCAGGTCAAACTTACCAGGCATCCATCTCTCAGGGGCTCTTGTTGCATAAACCACCACACCTAATGCATAAAACAACCCCATGACCATCTCATAGCAAGTAGTGATCATCGCCTCTGGTTTTCCGGCATACAGTATGGTCTTGTGTATGATCGGTACTAGACCTGACAAACCCATCAATGCGAATAAACCTGCACGGGCCCACCTAAGTTCTGGTTTCTCGAACACCGGTAATAGGGATACCAATATGGTGGCAACTCCGAACACTGTTATAATTGTGATGTATAGGCTTTGAAAAAATGGGGAACAAGCGAATGAGTAGTAAACTAGAGGATAAAATGAGGTAACTATGAGGGAGGTGATGCCAGCGTAGTCGAGACGAAGCATGATGTATGATGTGTGCTTAGAGTGGCATGATAATAGGTGGCATATGCTGCTCATGAGAAGGCAGAACATGGCCCCACAAAGGTATGCATAGAAGGGCCACCGAGTAATATTTGCAACTTGATCAGAAGCTGGAACCACATTGCCAGCGATCGCACCCTGCAACAGTTGAAGTGATATTACTGGATGGTCAATATGCAGGAAAGAGCTGGTCGAGTTGCCCATGTGTTGTGAAGTAGCCTTGAAGATGTTACCATCCATATTTGTCGCTGCAACGGTGAGTGACAGGAAGAGGAAGAACCCAACCAAATGCCTGTAATTTACACAAATTAAATTCTAGTTACATTCTAATAACTCAACTAAATGCGATAAATGATAAACTTTCATGATTAGCCTCTAATGTTCACTTACGTCCAGATGTTCAAAGTCTCGTTGTGAACCGCGAATAGACTGAAGAAAGTATCCCTTAGCGGCCACTCCGATCGGTAGTAGTTGATGATAAATTCGTTGTGCTTCAGAAACTCCGGCAAGCAATCATAGCTCACCAAACTTGGCTTTGGCTTGTGTTGACAGCCGCATGAGTTCTTGTCCCCTTCCTTGACATCCTCTTTATCTTTAGCGCAGTTGAGTAAAATGCTTGTTTTCTCCAATGTTGCAACTGTTGCCATTGAAAAAGGGGAGAAGAGAGATTTAACAGAACAGTTGGTTTCGAGGTTGTTTGCACTTTATGTGCTATTTTATAGGCAGGTGTTAAATGTGCTTTCCAATATGACTTTCAACTTTTGGCGCTATTAATTTGAGATAACGGCTCTAGAAATTTGAAGAATAATTCCGTAGTCAGAAGTTTTGTGCTGTTGATATTCTTGGATGCTTCTAAGAACGAGACCTACAATTTCCAGAAAGGTAGATAAATTGCTGTTACATTGTATTAACAGTTTCAACTCTTTAAATTAAATGTTGAATCTTGTTAATGTTTAATGTTTAATGATAAATCTTGTTTAATATAACCTCAAATTTGAATCCTACCTAAACGTAATTTTTTTTCTGCCATCATTACCCAATCTAAATGTACTTAACAGTATCAGCGCAAGTTTATTTCATTATGATTTATGACTTCATTTTGACCCTTTTTTTGTGTGGGATCCGAAGAAAAGTCCCCTCAGGAAGGACGCATTATCGGCATTGAACCAATCAAATCAAAGCAGATTAACAGTAAAAAAAAAAATGTACAACAAGAAACGCAAGTCAATTTTGACTACTCTTTTTGAGGTCGCAAGTACAACGGGTTCACAACATATACATACGGTATACCAGTAATGATTTAGTAAATCTTCCTGCCCGTTACAACACGCCGAGTATACCAGTTGGATTATATATCAAGTTTTAAAACCTGTTCACGAATTAACTGTATTGGTATCCTAATTCCAAAATAATGTTCTATTGCATAGCCTCGTCAAATTTAACAATCTGGTTTAGGAGTAGATTTTGTGCTAATGTTTCTATTAAAACTGTGGTGTTTGAGTCCGACACTCCGACTCCTCAACTATAGTGAAATCCTTACAACATGAAGATTGAATCTACAAAATGTTTGAAAGATTAAAAACTCAATAGAAATATTCAGGTCCCTCAAACTGGAAATTAAAGAAATGCAATGATTTTGGCCTCAAACAAAAATCCACAACTACAAAAATGAAGCAACATGCTTCTCACCAGAGTCTGCATAAAGGAAAAGTCAAAAGACACTTAAATCCAAGAATCCAACAAACACAAGTGATCTCTAAGTAAACTAATATAGAAATCTAATTTAGGCGACAACTGGAACACGACCAGCAACTTGATCCAGATCACGCCTCCCCTGTGAAGTCAGCAGCCTTCCACTGCAATTTCAAAAAATAATTGCTACAATTAGAATGGGGATAATCGAATTACATAACTTGCTAAAATTACATCAACATGACTACCACCAAGCACAAACAAATGACACCAAAGGAAACTGCAAACCAAAATTGTGTTTCTACTGGTCGTGTCAGTCAAAATTTTTGCAAAGTTGTTATGGGTGCAATGTATATAAACATGGAGTGTGGTAAATATTTAATTTTGTTGGGTTAAGGTTATTGCTATAGTATGCAAATCGAATAAATGAGTCTTTCTTTAAAGCAGTTGACTTCCCCCAATGAACACTTATATCTGAAGCAACCAAGAAGATCTCATTCTTTGGAGAAACAAAAAATGCAAGGTACTCGTCATGATGCATTTACCACAAGCATATCATGTATGCAAAATTTTAGGTATATACACAACTTCATTGGATAGGGTACATTTCATGAAATATGGAAATTAGTAAATTACTTACCCACAACTTCATTGGATAGGGTACATTTCATGAAAATAGTGGAAATTACTTACCCCTTGGGGTTGATGTCAACGATATCCATATCCTTCAATTGCTGAAGGATGTGGCGGGCAACAGCCCCACTACTCTTGCAGAAGTGTGGGGGGCAAGAACCATTCCTTTTACGTCCTCCATATATCTTCTGGAAGCCACCAACACCAATGCCTCCCCTAAGGTAGATTTTTCTTGCCATTGAGGCTATAGAAAGAAAGAAATAAACTCCTTTTTAGTGACTAGTCCCTATACAGTTAATGTCAGAAAAAATCATAAGAACTTAAGAAGTGAAGTGTGCCTATAAAAAAGGATAGGTGATTTACCAGCTCTGATGTAGTACCAGTCTGGGTCATAGGGTGCAAGCTCCTTGAAACGTGCGGTTTTCACAATGTCAGTCCAGTGAGGCAGCTCCATCTATTTCAAACAGAAAATAGAAATTTTCAAAACTCAACAAATTTGACAAGGATCAGTTTATGTTTATAGATTAACTTTATGGCACATTTCGAAAGACAAGCAACTCTTCAAATTTCCAATACCAGATAGAGGGAAATGTATTCCATCATGTTCAGACAGTCTAAGCTCTGATCTATTCTGACCCCGGGTTATAATCCTCTCTTAAGTAATTTAATAAACAATGGGTATCTAATACCACCATCCAAACACAGGTAGATGAAGTAATACTAAATATATGGCAGCAAAAAGTGCAGTAACAAGCCAACTAAAATAGTACTAGTAGAAACATCACAAACTAGTCGGATGTTTAGAGATCTGATTATGCCAATTACATCTACAAAAAAGGACTGGGACCTAAAAAAATCTCGGCAAATCTAGTTCCACGAGATATGCACTCAACTAAAGCTAAACTGCTGCCAAAATTAACATAAACAGTATATCTCCATTAATCAAGAGGAAGTGGTTCATCGACAGCCTTATAAATTGTACAAGAAACAATCAAAACATCAAGTAAAAGTGTGAAAACCTTTCCGGAGCGCTTGAGGTGAGCAGCGTAGGCCTTGACGAACTCGTGCGGAGAAACATCCTTCACCGTTCTTCCCGTCTCCATGGAAATGGCGCAATGATGGATGCTGAGAGAGGAACGGCGCGCGTCTGTTAGGGTTTTGAGGGTTCGCAAAAATGCGCCTGTCTTCTCCTTTTATTTATTATTGGACGGTTCGGATGCAATTATGCAAACTCCTAAGACGGGCTTTAGAAAGGAAAGCCCATGGGCCGCATTTTCTTTTATTACATCTTGATGGATACACAATTGCACGTGGTAATTTAATTTAGAAGCTGGCGGGCTTATAGCTTTCTTGTCTACTTTTCTCTGATGAGGATCGACACTCTCGTCTCGTGTCTCGGCCTCGTGAAGTGAGAAGCGAAGCGCAGCTTTCGTCGTGAAACACTGAAATTGAATTTGAGCTCTGATTCCCGATCATGGCCTTGACCAGATTTCTTAGAAGCGCGCTCTTCCACAGGCCTTTCTTCTCTCCTTCTCTGGTTCTCTCTCTCTCTCTCTCTCTCTCTCTCTGGAACTCACTGACTCGTAATGCCAGTGCTTGGAATTTATTGGATGAATTATAATTTGAAGGCTAATATGGGAAACTGAGGAGAATTTAGCGATGGAGATGTTTGGGAAATCATTACGTTTGTTAAAGTTACAAAATTGGAAATATTTATATCGTTTCTTTCTTAATAGTTCTGTCTTCGATCAATCCAGCCATGCTGTGAACTCCAATTGTACTTCTTTAGTACTAAAGGTACTTACACCTAACCGTTCTCTTTACCTTTTAGATATAAGACTATTAAGAGTTGCACCAGGAGACAGACTGATGAAATAAGTAAGTACTATTTACTTTTTTTGTCAGGAAGGAGAAAGAAGATTTCCGATGATAGTGAATCACAGTCTGACAAGGCCTCACTTTCAAGGAAAGAGGCAGCACTACAGCAAGCAGTGGATCAGATTGAAGCTTCTTTTGGGAAAGGATCTATTATGTGGCTCAATCGGATCCATCATTTCAGAGAGGTGCCAGTAATCTCCACTGGTTCTTTGACTCTTGATCTTGCTCTGGGTATCGGCGGCCTTCCAAAGGTTATTTTAGTCTCTTAAGCAAGTGTTACTATTGACATCTGGGTTCTTTGTACCTTTTTATGGTGATGTATGGCACTCTACCAGTTTCACCAAACTTCTTTTTCTTTTCGGCTAGTATTTAAATCAGTGATTTCAGTATTGTACACTCATGAGTTGAATCGTACGATGTGATACGATTTTTCAAGTTGGCGATGCGAACCGTGCGGGTGAATCGATCCTCCATCGTATCGTCAGAATCGTGCCGATTCGTCCATGCGATACGCGTATCGTATCGACTCGTACGATACAGCAATTCATTAAAATCCAATAAAAAAATGTGTCGCCTCATATTCCCACTTAAAAAAATAACTACATGTACCTCCGCTCGTTCTCAAAACTGATCGACTTCTAACGGTGAGTTTGTCTTGGTCGACCTCTTTGTGATCATACTGAAGAAGCTTATCGAAGAAATCAATTGCCTGGAAAGTTTCTACTTCTTCTCTCCGCATATTAAGAGAGAAACGGAGAGTACGATATCTGTCCTGGGCTCCTGGCAGGTACAACAAATTCTATTTATTTTATGTATATTCTTCAGTCAGTCTTTTATTTATCGCAGCAGCTCTTGAAGTACTTCAATGTTTTATTTCCATCCTGTTATGAAAGAAAATACATATAATTTAATAATTTAATTAATATATATACAAAGTCTGTATATTAAGTTAATGGTTAATCACTTAACCTGATTAAATGATTAAACATTTAAATCAACAGTCATCTTTGTTACAGTGTATTACAGACATTGATTAAAAAGTACATCATTATTTATTTATTTTTCATCTGTAGTTAATGGGAAGGAAGGAAACTTCACGAAAGGATGCTTGTTGGTCGCATTGCACTCGTATTGTTGGTGATAAATTGCATGTACAATGCAATTATTGTCAAAAAGAAATGTGGGGAGGTGTGAATAGAATGAAACATCACTTCGCCGGAACCCGCAAAGACGTACCACCTTGCGAAAGTTGTCCCGAAACCTTGAAACTTACAAAAAGTTCTTGGCAAAGCATTTCGAAGAAGAAATAGTGGGGGATCGTGAAGGATGGACAAGGAGTAGAAAATAGACGAAGGGGCACAATGGATGCATTTGTATGCGAACGAGTGGGGGACCCAATGCAAAGAGCACATTGGTGGGACATGTATGGTACGGGCAAAGAGCTTAAGGAATTTGTCGTACGTGTCTTGAGCCTCACATGTAGTGCAACCGGATGCGAAAGAAATTGAAGTGTCTTTCAACATATTCATACCAAGAAAATATAAAAAATGGAGCACAAGCGGTTGAACAATATTGTTTTTGTCAAGTATAATCTCAAACTCGAAATGAGACAAATGGAAAGGGAGAAAAAAGGGGATCACTATAATCCAATTAAGTTATCCGACATGGAGTCGGTCAGTCAGATAACGAATGGCTCACCAGAGACCAACAACCTCTTTTTGAAGGTAAAGAAGATGAAAATAACGAAGTCCCCGTTGCTCTGGTGTTCTCTTTGAATGATTTTCTTTTGGAACAAGATGTTGGCACAAGTAGTAAAAAAAGAAAGTGAGGTGCAACAACTTTTATTCTATACTCATATTTGTAATGTTTTATTTATTTTATTTACAACATGAATAACTTTTAGATTGCATTCTATTGCGTAGGATCAAGAGACTTGAGATATTGCAAGGTAAAAGAAATAGTGCAAGAAAAAAATGAAAGGGAGAGGGAAAGAGAAAATGATTGAGGTGGAAGAAGTGGTAGAGGGAGATGAATCGAATTTGGAGGACGACTTGGAAACCGATGAAGGCGATGAGTCGTCACTTAATATTGATAATGAAAGTGATGATGGTGATGGTCATTCTAACGATCATAATGATGATTTTCTTATTGACTAAACATGATAGTAGTTGATAGTTGATAGGTTTAGTCATGAAGTAGCTTATTTTGTTAGTGTTTAATGGTTAAATAGCATGTGAGTAATAGTTGATGCTATACAATATGCTATAATTTGCTTTTGGAACCTTTTCTTTGTGAAATTTTTTCGTAGCTAGTTTTATTACTTGATTTTAAGAATAATTTAGCGTATCTTAAACGATTTGATACGATACACGATATGATACAAAATGCTACGATTCACGATACATTTTACGATTCGAAATCATTGGTTTCAATCTTAAAGAAGATATAATAAACCCTAATTGTGCAACAGAAACAATCTTCTTTACAGGAGCTCCAGATATTGGTTCCAAGGTTTGCTCAATTAGGGTTTATTAAGGCCTGGCCATCCAAAGGTTCTTTTAATTTCCTGCTTGAAATAATTTAAGCCTCTATTGTTCTCATTTTTGGTGAGTTTCTTGGTATTATTCCCTTCAAATTCACGATGACTTGTGCTAATTTGGGGCTTGCTTGTGGTCTTGTAGCCAGGGGCAGAGGCAGGACTTGATTTATTGAGGCAGGATTTTGATTTATGGGGGCCAATATACAACAAACTTGATAATGGGGGTCAACCATACAAATTTTATATGAAGAAATGGGGTCAAATTAGTGTGTATGTAGCATTTTTTCTTTAAAATACTACAATATAGAATGCAAACCAATGAAATTTTGCTAAAGAATGGGGGTCAATTGACCCCCATTTGTTCCTAGTACCTCTGCCTCTGCTTGTAGGCATATTTTCAGTTTTGGGGGGTAAATTGAAGCAAAATCTGGTCAAATTGGGGGTTACATGGGCTTAGTTTTTGATATGGTATCGATATATTCCTCTCTTCTTACATTTGTACTTTTTTCAAGCCCTTATATTTTCCCTTTCTTGAATACCTGTGACGAGTAACTACTAAATTATACTTGATTTGAAAATTCAGTTAGTTGATATTTTTATCCCTTTTGTCAGGGAAGGGTTGTGGAGATATATGGTCCTGAGGCATCTGGGAAAACCACCCTTGCTCTGCATGTCATTGCCGAGGCACAGAAAAATGGTGGTAAGATTATGGTTTATATTTTGACATTCAATCTAGAGAAACAACAAGATCGACTGTCAAAGGGTCTTATACCCGAGATTTAAGGCTAGAAACCTATAACAGTAAAATTGCCATCTTAGCAGCGCACTGATACTTTAAGGGGTGCTTGTATTGAGCCTGACAACAGAGTACCAGATTACCTGGTCAGAATGTTATTACTCCCAGGGGCAGAGAAAGAAAATTTCTAGTGGGGCACGGCATTGTGAATTATTTGCCGTAATTGTCACTTAAAATTTAGTAGATTAGAAGTAACGGGGTCGAAATTTTGTTAAAAGTATGTGTTGACAGAGTACTAGAAAATTCCATGCACTTTAAATTTAATGGTTTAGAAAATAATGGGCTCAAAATTTTGTTACAAGTATGTGTTGATAGACTACTAGAAGATCTCATGCACAATCAAAGTCTTTTGGAAAAAAAAGAAAAAATAGGGGTCAATGTAATTGGAACCCATTTAGCTCATTTGTATCTGCCAATACTTGCTTTTGAAGCGTGACCGTCAGTTCTGAGTCGAGTATATGTTAAATCTGTTTGACATGATAGTCAGAAAATCTGTTGGTTAGGGAGTTACTGCTACAGAACCTAATTATTATATGCGCATAATTCACATACTATTCTCTATTCTTGATACCATTGTTCATGAAAATCATACATGTAAGTAATCTCTTGAGGAAAAATGTTGGATTACATTCTGTATTGTATTGCCAAAAGTTTGGATATATTAAACTAGGATAAAGAGATGGTTGTGTTAGGGCAGCATGTTTTGGAATGCGTGATGCAATGGATATTTTTTCTCAAGTACTCTGATAATCCTACTCCACTTGATCGTAGGTTACTGTGCATTTATCGATGCTGAGCATGCACTAGACCCTGCATTTGCTGAGGCTATAGGAGTGAGAACTGAGAACATGCTTCTTTCACAGCCTGACTGTGGTGAGCATGCACTTAGCCTTGTCGATATCTTGGTTCGAAGTGGCTCAGTCGAAGTCGTCGTTGTCGATAGTGTAGGTACAAACTCATTTCCTCTTTTCCTTTTCCTTCTCCTTTTGTTGTGTTATTTTGATTTTTTATCGCTTTTAAATTTTGTGATAATAAGAACTTCTACATACTTGTAGTTCGGAAATTGCAACCAATATTACGATAATAAGTACAATTTCTGAATTTATTTTGTTTAATTGTGATAGCCTGTGAATATATAATTCATTTATTATATATTTTTTCCCTTTTGCATTTTAGGTGGCAGCACTGGTACCAAAAAGTGAACTAGATGGTGAGGTAGGAGATGCGCACATAGCTCTTCAAGCTAGGCTCATGAGTCAAGCCCTTCGTAAATTGAGCCACTCTCTTTCTCGTTCTCAGACTATCTTGATATTCGTCAATCAGGTATTTCATATTGTCAGTTTAGGTTGCTATGGAATTGAGATAGTATAATTCTGAGATGGAATTGCAGTTGGGACTTTTAATCATATTTTTAAGATGAAGAGAGAACATACTACCATTAAAATATGGACAGAAGCAGGGTGTATTTGTGGGTGTTGTATATTCTTGGTACTTTAGTTGCTAGCTTCAAGGCAATCATATGTATATTTAATCCCACTTCTCTACCTTCAAGTCAAAGAGGATCAAGTTTTGCTCTAGAGACTCAGTTTCTCTTGATTTTGTCAACAGGTAAGAGCCAAGCTGAGCACCTTTGCTGGATTTGGAGCTCCAGCAGAAGTAACTTGTGGTGGTAATGCCTTGAAATTCTATGCATCTGTTCGACTCAACACCAGAAGAGTTGGCTTTGTCAAAAAAGGCGAAGAGGTGAAATGACAGTTTGGCAGCTTTGGATATATAGTGTCAGTTCAGTAATGTTAGTTGACCTTATATGATACCCACATGTACAGTTGCATAGACTTATAATGTGACACCATATATATGATCAAGCCACAACAAGACAAAAATGTGCTAACCAGAAGATATACTTGATTGAGAAAACCTAATATCATTATTTACAGGTAGTAGGCACACAAATTCAAGTGAAAATCGTGAAAAACAAGCACGCACCTCCTTTCAAAACCATACAACTCGAGCTTGAGTTTGGGAAGGGAATAAGCCGTGACTCAGAGGTAATAGATCTGGGATGCAAACATAATTTGATAACCAAAGCTGGTGGCTCATACTATTCCATTGGTGGCCATAATTTCAATGGCAAAGATGCAATTAAACGGTTCTTCCATGAGAATGGAGGTGTGAGAGAGGAGCTTATACTGAAAATAAGAGAGAAGATGTTGCAAAGGGAGCCACACAGAAATGAGCTCCAGAGCAATTCATCAGATGAGAGGGGATTTGAAGGCGAAGAGATTACTGAGGTGGTTACCGAGGTTGTTACAGAGGTGGTCACTGAGGTTAAGTCTTAATATATTAGGCCTTTTTATGGTGTTCGAGTCAATACTCTCCATTTCTTCTTCCGCTTTCATGGCATAATGATAGGGAACTGGCACTTTATTAAGCTGGCAAGTTGAACATGGGAAGCATTTTGTCAATAAAACAAATATATATTGTAAATTATGTTGTAAAATAGAGGAATTTAATAATGTACCGATGGAGAAGACACTGTTTAGCGTTTGTTTCTGTTTTGTAGTAGTCACATCTGGGTACGTTTAAATGCACGAAGAATAACACTAACTGATATTAGTAGCTATTTTGTAACTTGTTCCATGTTTAAAGTTTGCAATTTGTATGTTTTTATATTTATTAAGCCATCTGTTTGATATGAAATGTAACATTTTCTCTAGGGTATTTGAATAAATGAGACCATATCTATCTGTTTTAAAACATCACAACTGTGTTGTGTTTGGATGGTGTTAGAATAGTACCAGGGGGCGGATCTAGTGTAGGCCGGGGGAGGGTGGAGTGCACCTTTTTGGAATTTTTTGCAAAATAATATTGTATATTTATACGATTTGTTAATTTTTTTACAAAATAATCATGTATATTTAAAAATGTACATCATTTTGTCTTATTTGAAAAAAAAATATAGATCTTGCTCCTACTTAATAAAAATCTTAAATCTGCCCATAAATAGTACTATTTTGGTCATTTTGTGTTTGAGTGAGCTAACTTTGTTATCCTACAAATCCAATCAATTTGTTGGATTAGTAGCTATCTCAAATCTTAAATTAGCCACTAACTTCACTGTTCATTCATTAATTCATTAATTCATCCACACATAAGAACAATCTATTGCATGTTGTCTAATACTACAAGTTGTCTCTAGTTATACATTTTTCATTTGAGTGTTATTTTGTCAAACAAATGCAAAATTAACATCCTCACACATTCACATATATTTGACCTTGAAATGAAACAAAATATCGAGTTAGTACGAATGGATGAAAATAGGGACAATTCAATCTTAGTCATTTTTCAATTATTTTCTTTCAATTTTCTGATAGAAAGCTAACAAGAGTTCTAGAAGGGAAGAAATTTTTGGAACCTATGTCCGGATAAAGCTGAGATTTTATGTAGTGGAACAAATCAGACAATTGTTAGATGTTATTCATTGAACAATGTTAAATAGTGGAGGTAATCTGAATGTTTGAGATCGCAAGTCAGCTGTTAATGAACGATTTGGATCAAAATCAGAATATTGTTTATTTATTTTTTTTGGTTC
The DNA here is from genome assembly GCA_964058865.1 of Eleocharis quinqueflora. Lineage (NCBI taxonomy): Eukaryota > Viridiplantae > Streptophyta > Magnoliopsida > Poales > Cyperaceae > Eleocharis > Eleocharis quinqueflora. Next base: position 70,395 of record CAXKVX010001029.1, on the reverse strand, counting down.
ATTGTCTGTAGCCATACAACACACCCACAAACAAACCAGAAAATAAATTTAAAAATTCCTTTCTAAAAGTTAGCCTCTAACGAAACTTGAACCTCAGATTTTTCCCATAGAAGACTTGTGCCTCACCACTACATTAGATAGAATTTGACAGAATATTATTTATTTAATCGTTGAAATTATAATCCATAAATAAATACATAAATAAAAAAAAAATTCTTCAATTCTGAACTCTCATAATTTAAAACTTTTCTCTCGCCGCCGACACTTTCTCACCGATAGTGATACCTCAAAAAGAAGAAATTCTTTTGTTATAATAATAGTAATGTTGAGATGAAGTACCAGCTTACATTAATATCATGAAATTTTGCACCATAGTTAACAAGTAATTTGAATAAAAAATTAATAAGTAATTTGAAATATGTGTTCAAGTCTAAACGCACGTCTGAACGTGCGTTCAGACGTAACATTCACAATGTTTCCTAAACGCAACGTTCAGATGCGAACGCAATTTGAAATTTTGCATCATAATTAATCATTTTGTCGTTTGTTTTGCAACGTGAACACATGCGTTTGGTCTGAAGCTGAGAAAAATAGAACTATCGTTGTCAAATTTTTGAAATCAAGATCATTGATATAATTCTTATTTTTAGGATCACACAAAAAAATAATTCTATTTTCTAAGGGTCTGCTCTAGTCCGAAAACAAAGAGGTAAGGAAAGGAAAGGAAGAGAAGTGAAAGGAAGGAAAGATTTACTTTTCGATTTGGAGGATAACAAAATATATAAATTTGACGAAAAGATTTAATTTCGGAGGCTTTTTCTTCCTTCCAAATAAGCATCCTGGAGCAACTAACTCCAATTTTGTAACCCCTCACCTCTTCTCCCTTCTCAAATTCGAGTCTGGAGCAGATTAAATCGCTGAATAAAGTTTTCTTGATTGATGCTCGGTACAAATTCGTATTCTCTGAAATACAATTTCTAAATTAGAGCAGCGCTGTAACAGTTACTGTGCAGCCAATGATAGAGATTTAAGAGACTGACCATTTCTAATAATTTTTATTCGAGGGGATGTAAATTCGTTCGGTACACCCTATTGAGCCTATTCCAAATTCCTATTCTCAGTTGGGTTGCATTTCCGTTGCCACGTAAGCAAACTCTTTGGAAAAATGAAAATCAACTCCAACCTAATTTTTGTTTCCCCAAGAGCTTTTGTGATCTCTTGCATCCCTTCCATTTTATTATTTGTAATTTCTTTCACTGTTTCATGGTACATTTTGTATTGTGGTTTTTGTAAAGAATTTTATATTTGTGGTGTCAATTAATATTATTTAAAATAAATTATTTATTAGAAAAAACTATTTTTATTTCTACAAATATAATAAAATTTTGAAATTTGAAATTATTTGGCATCCAAAATTTGATCCAATAGCTTACTGAAATCTTATTTCCAAAATCCCACAAGGTACCATGCATTACTATCTTTTATTTTTTTTATAAGAGTCGTAAATCTATAGAACAACATTAAATCTCAAAAAAGTCATCATCCGAATTTTTACTAAAAATGACACAAGTTCCTACAATAATAAATTTTGATTTTTCTTTTACAATTTAGTATATTGACATACTATTGAGCTACTTTAATTAGCATTTTGGATGCAAAATTTCAAAATTTTAGCGAACACATGAACCCATATATAGAAGGAAACCTACTAATATATTTTTGCATTGGCAACAATAATTGTTCATCCCTTATTTATAAACTTCTCAATTCTTTAGTCTATGAAAAGAAGGTGAAATAAAAAAAAAAGATTAGAAAATTATGAGATTGATTTTTTATAAGTCAAGTCAATTTTCTGAAAAAAAGAAGTAATCCATTTTTTAATAAGTATTATGATATTTAATATTAGAAATCAACTTTTGCAAAAGCAAAATATTGGATCATTTTTCATCTTTTCGAAACTTAAGACATTGATTTTTATGAGATATTGAGAAATTGAGTAAATTATGACATTAAAATTTCATTTTAAGCGATAAAATATATAATTTACATGATAATTAAATCAGTGAATTTTAATTTTATTTAATTACAAGTAGATATATTTTCACTTCTTAGGTCTAAAATATTAGAGGGGTCAATAGTGAATATCTCAAATACATTTTTGTGAGTTCGAATTAATAACAAGATAGTAATTAACATGATAAATACATTACATTTTCATTGTCACGTAAAGATTTTATAAATTTGAGTGGTGTCAATTGACTCCATATTCAGCAATGTAGCTCCGCCATTGTTTGTAATATTTTAAAATTTTGTAATATTGAATCATCATTTTTATTATCATCATTTTTATCATCATTGTCACTTGTATTATTATTAATATTAAATTAATTTTAAGTAATATTATATTAATAGTCCCTATTTGGTACAATATGTATTATTAGTAACAATATTATGGTCTTGTTATTAACTGACATGGTAACTAATGTCTTCATGTTAAAAAAAGAAGCTACAATAGAAAATGTAACAAAAGATCAAAATTCTTAAATTCCCATAAACATTTCCATAATGCAAACAAAACAGATCATTTTCTCATATTTGTAACTACTGTTTCCTTGGTATTCTACAAATCAAAATTTCGATTCCTGTTCCCATAACCCAAACCCTTAACATAGCATAAATGTCTTTTAATGAGAAATGCGAACCTCTATACTCACCGAGAATTGAATTTATAATTTTATTAAGGTTGTTCTAATTAATTATTACTAGATTATTAAATCATTTGCAAGAGACAATTCTATCTAATTAACGAAAAATAACCCTGATTTTAATTAATGGAGTGAACCCGACAATTGATTTAATTTATGCAGCGCATGGGTGATTATTTTGTTAAGCAAGAAACACCATTATTCGTTGCCTTTAAGTTACTTTGTCCAAATTTTTATTAATTTGTATTCATTATTAATATAATATGTATTAAATTATAAATTATATATAAGATATTTAATATTAATTTTGTCCGAATTGAAAGGGAGTTCGATTGAGCAGGTAGCAGCTGATGGACTGTGCATAGAGTTCTAAGTTCGTGCCGTTCCGTTCCAAACACGGCTTGGCACGGCACGAAACGGCACGGCACGATTAGTATTTTATTATTTTTACCGTGCCGTTCCGTGCCTGCCAAAAATTGGAAGGGATCGGAACGGAACGGTTAAGACACGGCACGTTTAGGCACGCCGTGCCTAAATGTGTCGTGTCTTAACCGTCCCGTGCCTAACCGTGTCGTGTCTTAACGTGCCGTCTCTAAACGTGTCGTGTCTAAATGTGTGGTGTCTAAACGTGCCGCCTCTAAACGTGTCGTGTCTTAACTGTGTCTTAACTATGTCGTGACTCGTGTCTAAACGTTTATTTTTTAAAATTTGTAAAGTTTAAAAAAAAAAATTAATAAATGCAAAAGATTTCAAAATAATTTGAACTTCCGTGTCTATCTGTGTCTATCCATGCCTACTCGTGTCTATCTGTGTCGTGCCGTGTCTATCTGTGTTGTGTCGTGTCTAAATGTACCGTGTCTAGACGTGTTCTCGTGTCGTTCTGTGCCGTGCCGTGCCGTGTCTCTCCTCATAAACGTTCCGTGCCGTGCCGTGCCGTGTCCTACAGTAGGAAACCAAGGCACGACACGCTTAAGACACGGCACGTGAACAGTACCGTGCCGTGTCCCGTGCCGTGTCCTTATCGTGCCGTGCCGTTCCGTGACGTTTTCAGACACGCAGACACAGTCTGTGCAGCACTCCTCACCTTGTCAGCATTTTATTGGTACCAGTATGCTGTACCTACCACAAATTCCCAGATTTGGAATAGCCTCAGAGATGTCCCAGTCCCAATAAAAGATTACATCAGAAATGATATCAAGATAGTATAAATGGTTTGCTCATCCATCATTATCTACTTTTACTGTTAGAATTACGATCTTTTAGAACTATTCCTTAATTTGACAAATACTTCCATAAATTTGTAAAATTTAATTCATAAAATTAGTGAGCTTAATAAAAAAATTTATATAGAAATTGACAATTCATACTCAGTTTGACAAATAATATGGTTTAATTTGACTATCACTATTTATCCAAATTTGAGAAATTTTTGTTGCGGTTTTACTATTTTGACTTAATTAGTTTGATACCAAAGCCAAAATACAAAAATATACAATAGAAAATAACTATCCTATGTTAACTTGCATCAAGTCCAGTGCTTCTAATGTTCTTCATGGCTTTATTTTGCTTGGCCAATACCTACAAACGTTTCTTGACAAAAATATTGTTAATTACATGTTTGTTTTACAGATTGTCAGACCAAGAAAATCGCTTAGTACAACATTATCAACTCTTGGTACTTTTGTACTTGCTTTTTTTCTTGTTAGTCCATACATGTAAGAGGTGCTTTAAAAAGGAGTTTTTGAAGTCTGTATTATTTAAACTTTCTCTGGTTTAAACTTCTAAGAGATACTTTTATAAAAAAAATATATAGAATTATATCCGTATTCTATGTTCAAGTGTCTGAAGAAAAGAAATTTAAACAATACAAGAAAATCACAGCATATGAGCAAAGGAACTTCGTCTTGATGTAGTTTCTGGTTTCAATATTGTTTCCATTTTGTTGGTAGACATGTAAAATTGGCCTATAGAAGGTAAAAGAAATCAAGTAGCTAAAAGTTGAAGAAAACGACTTTTCCCAAATCAAGTAACAGAGGAACTTCTGTGAAGCCAATCTTCATTCATATTGGTCGTCACTTGAACGTTTGTAATGTGGTAATTAATAGCCTTCTGTGTGCTGATACCAAACTTTCCCCACCTCCAAGCTTAATGAGGGTCTGGCCTATGTAAAGGGAGCATATCCTGTTCATAGCAACTTTACTGAATAAAGAAATCCTTTGTCTGTACCAATTAATTGACATACACAGTTCAACCATTTTCCTTTCCAAAATGTACATGACAGCAAATATGATCTCCTCAACTCCAAATACCACAAATATGTTAGACATAAGCAGCACAATCAAAGGAAGAGGGGGAGGGGTGGGGGATAAAAAACATCAGTTGGTACACCGTACACAGAAGCAGAGTTCTGCAAACCATGTTTGCCAGTTTGCAGCGCTACGATTTTCTAGCAAAGAAGCTAAACCAAGTTCAAAATAAATAAAAATACAGGAAACTAACTGCAAGAAGAGTTGGACATGAAGAAATGAACTTGCATGTTTATTGATCCTAACTAAAATAAAAAAAAAATCAATGGCAAGCTGTGAAGTACATCAAGTGTATACAGGGCCAGCCTATCTAGATGACGTGCTTCCATTTTGAACCGAGAACCATGCAAGACCTGTTTGTGCAGTGCATTGCCTTGTCTCCGGAATAGCAACTATAGGCCCCAAAAATATGCGCCACAAGTCGAGAATTATTGTAACCAGCATTGCAGCCCCTAGTGCATCTATCGCAACCCTTGGTAGGCTCCACTTTTCATCCGTGTTTTCATCAATCCTGCATCCGTACACTTACTCATAACTAGCTAATAAAAAAAATGCATAACTTCAAAAAACTTGTGCATTAACTTCAAAACAAGCATCATGTATGCACTCAAGCACATGCAAATAATCAATTGACCGTTGCTTTCCCAGTTGCTAAAAAACTAGGCAACTATTCATTTCTTTTTTCTTTCTACATACATCATTAGTGAGGAAGGAGGGGTTGGTGTTTCAACGGCTCTTGAGAAAAAAAAAAGAAAGAAAGAGAGAGAGTTAACAAGATTGCTTTCTCAACCAGAAGGTGTAAAACATCTTCAATTTGGAAGGTAAATGGGAATAGCTAGTAAAAAAAAAGTAACATATAATGGAAAACAGTTAACTTAGAAATGAACAATTATTATAATATATCTAAAAAGGAGAAATTTACCTTAAGAACATAGGGAAGCTGACAAAGAAGTAGATGGCATAGAATAACGATCCCACTGTGTACATCAACGATCGATCAACGAAGTCGTAATACGGGAACTGACAATGAATGACGGTGTTAGTAGCTACTATTGAAGGTGCTACAATATATAGCAATAAAATGCACACATATAAGCAAAAATCATCAAGGAGGAAAATCTAGCATAAACAAACAAGAAATCTAAAAAAGTCATCAATCTATGTCAAACTCATTCTTCCATGATCTACTTGCATATACAAAACCAAACCCGAGATCTAACCTTCTCCATTGAACTGCTAGAATCCTCTGAAATCGTAAAAACGGAATCGAAGATCATTTAAAACAAGGGTAAAATTTAAACAGTTAGTAAGAGTCGTGACCACGTACATTTGAGATAGCTAATGTCTCCAAGTAGGCAATAAAATAAGATAGGACAAAGATCCAAGTTGACTCTGTAAGAAACTGGATATATGGTGGAAAATTGGCTATAGAAGAACGTAATCTTCTGAGGGTCATATTTGAAGCCACGTGGTAGAACAGGAAACATGAGTGTGTCAGGAGAAATGTTGTGTGAGGAACCTGAAATAATGGCGCAATAAGAAGATGTCTTATTAGTTCAAATTTTAAGATGGTTCTCATAATTCACTTACAGTCAATTATTTCAGTAAAACATTTAGTGGTATATTCAACAATACAAATATATCTTAACAACATGACACACAAGGAAAAAAAAATTAATATCATAAAAGGGGGAAACGAACTACATATTTCAATCATCCTTGAGAAAATATTGTACATCCTTAAGAATGCAGAACAAAAGATAAGATAGATAAAAAATAGAATCTTACATTATTCATCCTCCATGAAGGGAAAGTATATGAAGCGCCTAGCACTGTGAAAAAGTAATGGGTCCAAAAGTAGTTCCCAACATAGCTAAATATGATAATCCAAAGATTAGCCTGAAAAAATTGGACATTCAATAATAATTTAAAACTACCCAAAGACCAAAACCACCATCCAGAGGATTTACATCACAAAATTCCAAATACAGACACACTCAAAGACAAAAGAGATACAAAAGGACAAGAAAAATAAATTATCCCAAAACCTAGTTAAACGAGATTTACCTTAACCCAGTACCTATCCTTCCAGCTTTTGCTAGAATCAGCCTAGAATAAGAAGAAAAAGTAAACATTTTAAAGAAGAATACTGCAAAAAGAGGTATTATTCATCAAAAGTCCTAAATATAAAACAAACTAATAAAAACTTGTATAAACACAAATCAGTCAAACACTCAAACTAAAAGAGTAATGAATGTGAATTGTAACATACAGTTTGTTTTGGTAACATTGCCTCAAGGAATCTATCTGTCAGGCGATGTAGAATTGAGAATTAGAACCAGTGTTGTCAATGTTGTTACATATTAAAACAAAAATTACCTTCCCCACAAGAAATATAGGAATCAGAACAGCTGGCACAGCTGACACTAAACCAAGAAGCAGATACTCCAACTCTTTGAAACTCTGCATTAATACAAAGATCAGCATGTAATTAAAGGGCACTAAGACAACAGCAGATCTGCCAAACCCATAGCTTGACCTAACAGGGCAAAAAATTTGAGCTTACAAATATGTTGCTGAAATGGATCCCAAATCAAAAGAAAGTTTGAGAATTTAAACCAGCAAATTGACAAACCAATAGAGTCATCATTAAATTCATATATCCTAGTTATACAATTAACCAAGTAATAGGTCCATAGCTCAGTAGCATTAATATGTCCAAGAGTGGGTATTCTTAATTCTAATAATATTTTGCATCACACTTAATGTACTTGATAAATATATGAAAAACATCTCGTGGAATTAGAATTAGGTTTTACAAATCTCACTTGGTAGTAATAGGTATATAGTACTTGTGATATGTTTTCCATTGTTAACTTAGTAGTAGGACTTCCTACTCCTCAAAATATTGTCTGAAGGATGTAGTATGTCAAAACCACCATAAACATTTCTGGCTCACATAACCTGGAAGCCTTAAGACCCAAACCTATGTAAATTTAGGGTGATTGATTAGGTACTGAGTGCAAAATTTTTGGCATGAAATAGTGTGTATGTTGTAAATTTGTGGAGCAATTCTGGTCCCAACTACCAGACAAATCAAAATTTCTTACTTAACATAAAAAAATGTAAATATAGGTCTCACATGAGCACACTACCAACCACAACCACCCAACTCACAAGAACAAAACCTATAAAGGCTTATATTAATAGACGGACAAATGGTTGCAGAAAAATACAGTTAACCTCAAAGAGTAAAGTTCAATTTGATTTACACAAGCCTTTTAGGCTTTTACTACTAAAACCAAGTCATTTTTTTTACTTATTTTTATTTATAAAGTTCTAAATTTAATAAGAACGAACCAACAATGTGCAAACTAATCTATACTGACAAATTTTCAAGCTTGTTCAGACAAAAAAAAACATGGACCGATTTTAAGTTCCTTGTTATCTACAAAAGTGGCCAATTCACAAAGCAGATTTCTATCATTCACAATTAGTCCAAAGTTCTCAGCGAGCCACCAGAATTTTATGCACACCCTATAATTGAATAAAGGGAAATTTAGATATATGCCACTTCTTAGATGGCTATTGAGGAGAATGCCACTCAATAACGAGTAATTAGAGAAATGCCATTGATTTTTAAATTAGCTTATATTTATGCCATTAATCTCAATTTACCAGATTAAAAAAACTATTTTTTCCAAAATCCCCATAATACCCTCGGTGTTATTTTGAAACCCCTTTCTTTTAACCCAGACGAGCACACCGAAGCACAGACCTCCCATGAAAACTACCCCGCGAACTGCTACTCATACTACTACTGGTGTCAGAGGGCTTGTAATATTTTGGTTCCAAGTGGTGTATGGAGATCATGCGCAACAGCTGGGGTGACAGAGGGAGAATTTTTTGCTTTTCGTCTTGTTTTCTGTAGAACTTAGGAATGAAGGATTTCAAGAAGGATTTTGATTTCCCTGAAGATTTTTTCCTGGAACGGTGTTTCGATGTTGTCTGAAACAATGCAAAACAAGCATGAGAAAATTCAGCTCTCAACAGGCACAAGAATCTCTTGATTTTCTTTAAAATACAGATAAGTTGAAAAAGTGTAGCAATTCCATTTCAATGTTTGCAGTTACATGCTCGATGCCACTGAACTTGTTCTAGCTTTATATTCTAAGAAATTAAATTGTTGATTATTTTCTCTCTCTAATTAGGCAATCGTGGTTTCAGGTGTCAATACCAAAACCAGGGAAATACATACAGTACATGTATAACCAGCAACAGTTCCTGAACCAGTGTTTGTTCATACTGGTATTGTTTGTTTATACTGGTATGAACCAGCTGGTGTCGATATCCGTAGAATCGTCGTTTCTACTGAGAAAAGGAAACTTCTCCAAACCTTTAGATTTATTTCCTGAAAATTTATTCATTCGAATAAGCATGATAACTCGTTCCTTCTAATCTTGTGTAATTTCCAAGTATCACTGTAACTGAACCTTGGTGTTGTTATAACCTGGCAAGCCACACTTTAAAAGAAAGGGTTTCAAAATAACACCGAGGGTATTATGGGGATTTTGGAAAAATTAGTTTTTTTTAATCTGCTAAATTGAGATTAATGGCATAAATATAAGCTAATTTAAAAACCAATGGCATATTTCTAATTACTTGTTATTGAGTGTCATTCTCCTCAATAGCCATATAAGAAGTGGCATATATCTAAATTTCCCTTGAATAAATAATCATTGATATCCTTTCTCAGATGCAAGTTTCATAACCTGAACTTCCGCAATCAGTTCAAATTAGCTTGAATATTATATTCTCTACAAAAGACATTATATGAAGAAATTTGTTACCTCGTAAAGCTTGAAAGGCACGACAATTCCGAGGCAGAGAGTGAGCCAAAACGGAGTATACAGTAAGAAAAACGCCTCGCCCCATCTCTTGCTCGGATTCGACGCCAGCCACGGGTTATCCCTCTTCAGGCGTTTCTCCTTCTCATGTGGTGCTGATTTCTTCACTGATCACGCCGATCGAAAGAGGAGAGAACAACAATTAAGAGTCGGAGCGCTTAAACCTCTTAACAAAAAAGAAAAGAAAAGAAAAGAAAAGGAGGACACGTGGCGGATGAAGCGTGTACCTGCCATGTGTCGGAGAGAGATCTTCGATAGCCACGCCACAGCTGATCTCGCCTCGCCTTGCCTCGCCTCGCCTGAATCGGTTTCGGATTCGTCAATGACGAAGTTGTGAAATCTATCTTTGTCGCAATTGAAAGGGAGAGTTGCTGAGTTTGAGTCGAGTGAGCAGGTGGCGGCTGACTGAATGCGCGGCACTTGTCGCCTTGTCAGCATTTTTTATTGGGGCCACCAACTCTGCTGTATCTATCTGCACTCTGCAGCAGATTCCCAGATTTGTTTAGAGTTTAGACAGCGGCTTACACGGCCTCAGATCGGCAGAGCTTTTTATTTTGCAGAGAAGAACTTTTCCTCTGAATTAAATTAGATATCAACATTTTAGATTAATAGTATAAAAAATTTCCTCTGAATTAATTGTCGACGAGTATTGATCTTTAATTCGACGATTCAGATTAAGTTCCTCTTTTTATGGAGAAAAAATATTCGTAGAGGATAGGTTTTCAATTAGAGGTCAATGAATACTATACGAGTCGGAGGGAGGTATTTTCACACGTATTCATTTGAAATTGGTCTTACTCATATTACATTCTTACTCGTTAAAATTTAGCTTATCTGTATTCTATCATTATCCGTTAAAATTATAAAATATTGAATGAATAACAGACGAAAATAATAATATTTATATAATTATTATTTTTTAATTTCTATATATAAACTATCAAAACTTATTTATTCGATACAATCGCGCCTTTATGTAGATATAAATATACAATCGATTCCAACTCAAATCATTTTATCAAAATAATCAAATCAAAATGCAAAAATTTCGTCTCATATCTAATTTTTTAGTAATATTTCTTTTATAATTTACCCTATAGGATAACGGATATCAAAATAGTTTTTACATGTATCTTTGTCCATTTAATTGACGAAAAATAAATCTTACTCAAATTTATGACCAATTATCTAATATAAAAATCTTATTCATAATATCTTATCGAATACTATATTAATAGAATAAGAGAATAAAATAGTATCATTGCTCTAGTCCCAAAATTACATTAAAATTAATATCAGTAGTGTTTTTCGGAATAGTTTATTCACAATTTAATAGTCTATTTACAATTTCGTTCCAAATAATTTGTCAAACGAAAAATAAAAAAGAACGAAATAATTTGTCAAACGAAAAAAAGTAACAAAATATGTTATTTTGTTATTTAAGAATAGTATAGAGAAATAGTTTCAGGTTTTTTCGCAAAATATCATTTTTTATGTTAACTAAAAATTGCATCGCAACGCACTGTCACTTTTTTTTAAAACGAAATCTTTTGTATTAGAAAAATAAACAACGTAATTATACTAACTTCAATCTTTTTGTTAAATAACATTGTTTCTCTGAAATTATAGTTATATAATAATAACACATCATACATTTTTCTTAAGTGCTTTTGAAAGTACGATGATTTATATGAAACGAGAAAGACATTGACATTAATGACGTGAAATTAATGTTACTAATAATTTATACTGAAATTAATGACGTGTATCGTTAATGATGTGTCGCGTGTCCGATAACCTGGACACACATACAAGGCAAATTGAATAGAAAAATGACGTGTCAGACTGTCAGAAAAATTAAACAAATTAAATTGATAATATTGATAATTTGTCAAACAAATTTTTCCTTCAAATAACATTCTACCACTACTATTTCAAAACTATGTTATCCATTGCTGTTATTATTTTACTATTCAATTTGCACTTCTCTAATGCTATTTCTTTTTTTTTAATATGCAAAACACTAATTAAATTCTACACATAAGGGATAGTTTGGTTAATGATAACGTGTCAAAGTCAATTGATAACTTTTTAAGCTACTCAATAGATGACAAGTCGATTATATTAATATATTTAAATATAAATCACAACTATCCCTACATAGCTCATATTCATTTGATAATACATCTATAAATACATTTTTTCTTTTAAAAATTGTTTAATTAATTTTTATATTTTTCAATAAATTTGTCTTTAGTATGATTTATCTCATAAAAAATATATGGTGAAAACTATGTATCAATCACAGGATAGGAAATGGTCACAACTCACAAGTAACATTTGGATCATTTTGTTTCTTTGTTCAAAATAGAGTTGTGCTAAATTCTGTGGGGGTATATCCATTCGTGGATCCGACCCGATTCGTGGTTGGCAGATCCACGGATCTATGGCGGGTTAGGTAGACCAAAAATGCAGAGACCCGCCTGAACCAGTGCCCTCCCGAACTCGTGCCCGACCCGTGGACCCGCCAGACCCGACCCGTGGAACCGTGTCCAGACCCGCCCCAGACTCGTGGACCCATGACAGATCCATGTCAATTTATGTCACATCAAATTCAAAAAATTCGAAAAATTCGAAAAAAAATCAGCAGAAAAACATCATTTTAAAGTAAAAAAATTCAAAATAAATAAAAAAAAATTCGAAAAAAATTAATTTGAAAAAATTCGACGGGACCTGTGCCCACCCGACCTGCCCGGGTTTATCACGGGTCGGGTTGACCCTTTCCACTGTGGACCCGTGCTTACCCGACCCGTGATACCCGTGAACCCGTGGTACCCGTGGATCCGTGAATCCACCCGGGTCGGATCCACGGGTACCCGACCCGACTCGTTTGGAGAACACTAGTTCAAAATAAAATTGTGTTGGTCCTTGATCTCACAAAAAAAATTGGGGTCACGATCAAGTGAGACTTGTACCTTGTTATATATTAAATAAAGATGAGCGCATTGCGTTTACTGAATTATATGATTGACAATCAAGCATCGGTTTCTAATTCGACGATCTGAATCGATCTCTCCACTCCGCGGAGAAGAGGATACAGGTCCTACCACAAGGGGAGGTAAGTTGTGCTACCGTTTAGTGGCGGAGCCACGTTGATGCAGGGGTGCAGCTGAACCCCGGGAAAAAATATTTCAAAAATAATCATATATATTATTTTTTTCCAAAAATAACCATGTATTTGAATTTTTTTGCATAAATGACCATGTAAAATATTTTTTCTAAAAATAATCATTATTTCGAACTCCTGAAAAAAACCCGTAAAATTTGAACCCCTGACGAGAATCCTGTATCACCTGCAGCCGCTCCATCTATTGTCACGAGAATATGTTGACAAATAGATAGATGCTAAGATGCCAAGATTCACATGGCCTGTAACACCCCCTCGCATGTATTTTGCAAAATGTTGATCACAAACCGTTGATTGCGATAAGATTCGTAGTGCATCTGATCTTACTAGGTGTGTCCATATTCCGTAACCGTAATATATATATAGCAAGTTTAATAAAATCTTGTCTTTTTGAAGAAAATAAATTTATGTAATTTGCATAACAAGAGAAAGGGTCTATTTATTTATATTATCTGATCAAATGGTCCACATATCTGGATCAATAAAAGTGAGAGAGACTGCTGCTTACATTTCTTTGTCATTATTTAGTTATTTCTCACCGACACACTAAAATTGGAGCATTAATTGATTTTCTTTCCATTGGAGATGTGGAGTGCTATCTCCACTATTGATTTTACAGTTGCACTTAACCATAATCTCATGATTATCATTCATCCCTTTCTTTCTACGTCTCTTACCTTACACACTATTGTATTGATTTGGTTAAATGCGTAGCATCATATATAGGTGCTATAAAACAAAATTTTACTTATTATGATCGTCAATAGCATGCGTAGTTATATAAATAGTAGTATTAGTTCACAAAATCGTAGCATTTGCAAACCTATTGAGACATAATACAATCAGTTCAAAGTTTCTACAAAACATCAGCAGCTCAGTCAGTTAATTGTATCTTGGACAGTTAGTTAGAGAAAGTTAGTCATTAATTGAATAATAATTAGGAGTAAGTATTGTTTGTTAACATTCTGTTAGTTTGTTATTATGCTCACTCTATAAAAACGATTATACTAAGTCTGATTATAGTAATGAAAAGACAAATTATAGAATACTTCTTCTCTTTTTCTCGTTTACAATTACTTTCATGGTATCAGAACTCTGATTCTATTCTTTAGTGACGACATCCCTAATCCAAAATCCGAATAATACATCTTCTCCTATCAATTCTATTGCCATTGACACAAACAATGTCAATCACAACATCTTTGATTCAATTTTCTCTCTCAATCTACCCATTGCAATCAAACTAAATGAGTCAAATTTTCTTACCTGGAAATCCCAAATTGTCCCATTAATTCATGGCTACAATCTTGGTAGGTTTTTTGATTTATCGCCTCCTGAGGTGACAATTCGTAACGCATATGGCCAAATTGAGATTAATCCTGCCTATCTCCCTTGGCATCAACAAGATCAACTACTACTCGGGTGGCTTCGATCAATAACTACTAGAGATATGTGGAAATCATTGGAAGATTATTATGTCTCGACCTCCAAAGCACGTCTTCACGAGTTGAAAAGACAGATCCAGATTGCTTTCAAAGGTGACTCGACCTATTCTCAGTATTTGCTTCGCTCCGACAAATTGCTTATGAATTGGCCTTCATCGGTGCTCCATTATCAGAAGATGAACTGGTCTCTGCAACGATTAATGGTCTCGGTATCGTGTACAACTCGATTGTTGCAACTATCTCGACGAAATGAAATCCTCTGGAGAGAAATTTTTCTCTCTAGAGAGGAGAGAAAGTATCTGAGCCGTCGGATTAAGATTTAACGGTTTTGATTAAAAATATCAAAAATCCCCCCTGAATCATATCATTGACGGTCGAGCGTTGATCTTTAATCCAACGGTTGATATTAACTCTCCTCTCTGGAGAGAAAATTTTTCTCTCCAGAGGATACGGGTCCCTGTCTCGACTGCTTGATGCAGTGGATCTCTCACTTTCTCTGACTTGTGTGGTCTCTTACTAGGCCACGAAGCTTTTCTTAAGAGCCAATCTTCTCATAGCTCAATAGCATTCTATGTAGGACGAAATAGTGGTAATCGATTTAGACAAGGTTCAAATCCAACTACCTAATTAGGATCTGCAATTGAGAATACTAACAGGCTAAACTTCTCTACTGGGCCTCAACCAATCGCTAATTCACATGCCAATCCAGATGCAGAAAGGCCTCTATGTCAAATCTGCTCAAGATCTGGACACAAGGCAAATATGTGTTGTAGACATTATGACAAAGACCCAAATTGGAAGCCTAACCCAAGGTTTCGAGCTTTCACTGCACAAGCTGATTCCAAAAGTTCAAATTCATCAAATTGGATAATTGATTTGGGTGCTAACAACCATGTTACAAGCGACCTAAATAATCTTTCATCACTCTTTGCTTACAAGGGACCCGAAAAGCTCCAATTGATAATGGTTTTGGCCTAACTATTAAAAATACTAGCACCTCCTTTTTTACAATAGCCAGCATTCCTATTCATCTTACCAATATACTTTGTGTTCCAAATTTCAATACATATCTTCTAAGCTTGTCACAATTGCTTCAAGACAATCCTCCTCTTTCTATTAATTTCTTCTCTTTTATTTGCACTATTAAGAACTTTCACATCAAGACTCCTCCTCTCGAAATTTTCAGCTACAATGGACTTTATTCTCTCAAGACAAAGCCATATCCAAGCTTTCCTCTTAATCACTCTCCTCGAGCTTTTCATAAACCCGCACTACTACTGGTATTTGGCACTATCGATTTGGACATCCTTCTAGCACAACCACAATAAAAGTGATCAATTCTCATAGTCTATCTTGTATTAGAGAAAATTTTATTTTTTTTGTCATGATTGTATATAAGCTAAGGCTCATGTTTTGCCTTTCTCACTTTCTTCTTCTTCTACTTCTTCTCCCTTAGAGCTTGTTCATTCCGATGTGTGAGATCCATCTCCTATTGTATCTTTTCATGGATATAAATACTATGTCTCTTTTGTTGATGACTATTCTCATTTCACTTGGATATTTTATATGAAACAAAAGAGTGAGGTTTGCCATATATTTTCAAAATTCAAGGCTCAAGTTGAGAATCCTCTCAATACCACAATTAAAACATTGAGAACCGACGGAGGAACCGAGTTTAAAACCATCACTACTCAATTTCCTCAAATAGTATACCAAACAACTTGTCCTTATACCCCACAACAAAATGGGGTGGTCAAAAGAAAATATCGACACATACTTGAGCTCTCTCTTGCTACTATGGTCATGCCTCCATACCACACAAATTTTGGAACGAAATATTCTCAAGTATAGTCTATCTCATTAATAGACTACCTTCTCAAAATCTCATTCCTTATAAAACTCTATTCAATAAAGAGCCCAATTATAACATGTTAAGAGTTTTGGGATGTCTTTGTTTTCCATTAATCTGACCCTACAACAACCACAAACTTGAATTACGATCTTAACCTTGTGTCTTTATCGGGTATGAAATTACTCAAAAATGATATAGGTGTTTAAACATATCCTCTAATAGAATTTTATTTCGGAGAAATGTTCAATTTGATGAAACAAAATTTCCTTTCAGACAAATGCCAAATTCTCCGGTTGACACACAGTTACAACAGCTCTCATGTACACCGTTACATTTACTACAAACAACAAACTCAGTTCCAACAGCTACATGATGTGGTAGTTTATATACCCTAATTGCTAGATAGAGGTTGCAAGTATACAACTGTCTATTATAGTACTTAGGGGTCAAATTCACAGGGACAATTCGATTTTAGATCTTCAGATTTGAGCAAGTTTAATTTAAGTGAAAACAAAAGAGAAAAGAAAAGTTTCAAGTTTGGGTTGTTCGATTGCTTTAAACTAAAAACTGAAAGTAATTTGGAACTTAACACAATAAACAAACGATTAGGTCTTGCTAAGATGAACTATCCACAATTGTTGATACTTGTTTGGTAATCAATTTCTTAGTATTATGAGGGTACGGTTTCAGATTTTGTACCAAGTGATATATCTATTTAGATACCGTGTTTGCACTAGTTATGGCTTCACCTCTCGGTACTTGGTTAAACTACTCAAAACCCATTAAGTACATACCGTCCTAATTATCCTAAGTTATCATATGTCACCTCTCGGTACTTGATACAATACGTTATGACAATTAGGTAACCCGTAATCAACAAATATCACCTCTCGATACTTAGTTCGTTAATTACCCTACTTCCTATGATCTAGATCTAATATTCAATATATCTCTATTGCAAATATCAAATCTTGAAATAAAACAATTCATATAACAAGCAAGTCATAAGATAAACAATCAATTAGGATTACCTTTTGGTACTTAGCCAATCAATTGCTATGCTTTCTTGGTTAAGGTCTAGAATTAAATCCTAAGATGACAATTCATGAAATTGCACAAGTAAATAGAAAGCAAACCAAGTAAGAAATTTCATTACAAACAAGTATAACAAGAGTTTCAAGACATCCTAACAAATTCTAATGCAACTTAACCGGACATGACTAAGGGGCTAAACATAATAGAAGTCAAAAGAAAAAGATAGAGAAAGGAGTATACAACCAAGATTGCGCCAATGAAGCACTTCTTCTTCTTCTCTTCTTCTTCTTCTTCTTCTTCTTCTTCTTCTTCTTCTTCTTCTTCTTCTTCTTCTTCTTCTTCTTCTTCTTCTTCTTATTCTTCTTCCCTCTTTTGTGAATTCTCTAAGTTCTAACCCTTTGTAACTGGCTAAATTCATCTAAAGCTGCTTTTGTTATGCCTAATAACTATTAGTATTTAAAGGAAAGCAAAATTCTAAAAACAGAATGCTGAAACTTCCTATTTGTGCTTCTGCGCAGGTCTATTGCGGGGCAACATCAGTTATTGCGGCCACAACATGTCTTGGAGTTGGAGTTACACCTCTCTGTCATGCCCTGCACGTTGTCTTGCTGGGGCAACATCAGTTATTGCGGCCACAATAAATAGAAATGGAAACCGCCTCAATCTTCATGTCCTCTGCCAACAATCATTGCAGCCGCAAGGATATACTTTGCACCCACAATGAAGCTGGATTGGGCAGTGCTCTTCATGTAGTGGGGTACAACTAATATTGCGGTCGCAAAGATATACGTTGCGCCTACAATATAGCTGTACTTGACAACTTTTGGCTTGTAGAGGCTGATTGCAGCCACAAGGATGGTTCCTGCGGCCGCAATTGACTTGACAGATGGTCAAATGGCTTCCATGCACATTCTAGCTTGCTCCATTGTCCTTGCTTGTGTCCATTTTGTTCCAAATACATGTTTTTGCATTAAAAACATTGCAAGGTAGTGACTTGAACTCTTTTTGGGATAAAAACTTGTTTGTTGGATCCTGCCAAAAATAACCCTAAACTTGGCTTAAATTACATAATTAACTCTATATAAATGCATGCATAATTTGGCTTATCACTACACCTAAAGCAACTACATTCAATTCGAATTTCAGCTCCGGCACCATATCTGCACAATTAAATGAGGACACTCCACAATTAGATGGAGACAATCAAGCAGAGGCTCAATTATATCTTATTCTGTCTCGAACCAGAACCATCTTCCTTCATTAAGTCAAAGCCGATCAACAGCTCGGGACTTAAATCCAGTCTCTAATCATCTCTCCAATGGTCATCAGGATTTGAATTATTCTCCTATCCAAAAGGACCACACCTCTCCCTTGGCAAAACATCAGATAGCATCTGTGCAAGTCCCTCCACCTGAAAATTCGGCCTCCACCCTTCTCAACAGCCACTCTGTGGTCATCAGATCCAAAGACAAAACTCGAAAATAGAAAGGATTTCCAGATTACATTACTCATCTAGCAAGCAAAAAAATTGAACTGGCTACTTTCAATCAAGCTAGTAAATCTCCAAATTGGAGAGAAGCAACATCTATGGAACTCAATGCTTTGTGCTCCAACAAAACTTGAACCCTTGTTCCACCTCCTATTGATCAAAAGGTTATAGGTTCAAATTGGGTATACAAGATAAATAGAAGAGCTGATGGCACCATCGAACGCTACAAATCTCGTCTTGTCGCCAAAGGATATAATCAAGATGCTGGAATAGATTACGAGGAGACTTACAATCCTATAGTTTGCGCTACAACCATTCAGGTCATACTCTCTTTAGCAACTTCTCAAAATTGATCAATAAAACAATTAGAAGTTTCTAATGTTTTTTCTCAATGAGACCTTGCTGACAAAGTTTACATGACACAACCCCAGGGGTTTATTGACCAAAATCATCCTCATTTTGTATGCCTCCTTCACAAATCATTGTATGGACTTAAACAAACACTCCGAGCATGGTTTGAGAAATTAAGTACCACACTAATATAGTTTGGGTTCAAACCATCTTATTACGACCCCTCACTGTTTCTATCTCATGTTAAAGGACATACACTTCTTGTTTTGGTATACGTTGATGATATAATTGTTACCGGGAGTAGCCTAGATCAAATACATAACTGCATAATCCAGCAGAAACTTCATTTTGCAATAAGAGACTTAGAGGATCTTCATTATTTTTCGGGAATTGAGGCATCCAAAAATAATAATGGTCCGACTCTATCTCAAACTAAGTATATGTCAGACCTTCTCAAACGGAATAATATGCACACTTGCAAACCATGCCAATCTCCAATGACTTAATGTACAATTTTATCCAAAGATGGCAACAAATCTTGTGACAATCCTCATCAATATAAAAGTGGGGGGCACTTCAATATTGAACCTTAACGAGACCAAATATTGCGTTTGCTATGAACAAAGTTTCTCAGTACATGCATGAACCAACAGAGGAGTATTGGGTAGCCGTCGAATGGATTTTACGGTATGTTGCTGGTTCCTTAAATATGGGTATTCAAATCTATAGAAACTATTTTCTCCAAATACATGCATACATCGACGCAGATTGAGCAAGCAATTTAGATGATAGACGCTCCACATCAGGATTTTGTGTTTTTCTTGGATGCAATCTAGTTTCCTGATGTGCAAGGAACCAACCAACTGTCTCTCGGTCTAGCATAGAGGCTAAGTACCGAAGCTTGGCTTTGACCTGTACAGAAATCTCGTGGTTACAATATCTTGTCCAAGAAATTCAGCCAACCCCACATCCTATTCCAACACTTTGGTGTGACTATAGAGTCACTTTTCTAGCTGCCAACCTGATGTTCCATGCTCGGACAAAGCGTATAGAGATTGACTATCACTTTGTTCGAGAGAAGATTGCTTCCAGTCAGCTTCAAGTGAAATTTCTTTACTCCACTGACCAGTTGGCAGATGTAATGAAAAGCCATTGCCATTACCATGATTCAGCTTTTGAGGAACAAGCTCAATGTGACTAACATTACATTGGCTTGAGGGAGGTGTATTGAGACATAATACAATCAGCTGAAAACTTCTACAAAACATCAACAACTTAGTCACTTAGTTGTATCTTGGACATTTTGTCAGAGGAAGTTAGTCATTAATTGAATAACAGTTAAGAGTAAGTACTCTTTGTTAATATTCTATTAGTTTGTTATTAAACTCACTCTATAAAAACGATTGTACTCTGTCTGATTATAGTAATGAAAAGACAAATTACAAAATACTTCTTCTTCTCTGGTTATATACGATGTGAAGACTGGTGAGCACTTTTCTTGGTTAATGTGTGAAGACTGGTCAGTACTTTTTTAGGTTCTACTATTTCAAATTTTTATGACAGCGATTTTTTTTTTAAATATATGACGGAGATTTTTAGTTTTGTTATTGTATTTGAAGTAGTGGTAGTTATAATAGTTTAAGTGTTACAAGAAACATGTAAGAGTTTCAATTGGTGAATGCAAGACCTACGAGCTTTTTCGCACAAAAAAAAATATAATTCATGTTATCTAAATTAAAGTACAAGAAAAACTATCAAAATTATTATTATTATTATTATTATTATTATTTGTGTGTGAGAGAGAAGAGAACTTAATTAATATGAAGTAACTTCAAAGAGATTCAATATATAATTCTAGAAAACTTGCACTCAATATTTTTGTATATAATGCACAATTAATTGGATACAATGCAGGGGCGGATCCAGAGACTTTTTAAGCCCGGGCACAATTAAGCCCGGGCACTGAGGTTGAGACCAAGTCCGGGCACAAACTTGCTAAAACCTACTAAAATATCATTAAAAACCCATTTTTCACTAAAAAAATAACTAAAAATATACAAAATTTTGCGTTTTTTGAAAATCAAGCCCGGGCACTTGCCCGGGCTTGCCTAAGCATGGATCCGCCCCTGATACAGTGTCATGCATATTTGGTTACTAAGGTTGTTAATGGATAGGTTTCAATCCATATCCAGCTCAGCCCGCTGATGTGGAGTTGAAGTCCATGATCAAATCAAAGTTCATAATTATCTACTAATATTCAGTTCATGTTCAGTTCATCTTATAACCAAATAATGTTCATTATTTATCCATAAACTAACCATGCGGACATGATTCTGAACACCACAGTACACAATCCTCTTTAAATGGAAGATTTATCATCACTGTATTGAATAACTTAGATTTTTTTGTGCGAATAACTTAGTTCTCTCTCTGTGAAACAGAGAGTTAGAACTTGATTGATCTATTGTTTGAGCATATTTTCATTTAGTTTCGCATTGAGTTCACAATTAGTATACAATTTGTTCACATTTAGTCAACAATTTGTCTATGATTTGTTCACAATTAGTTCAGTTCAGTTTTAGCAATTGAACTTGAACCGAACTTCAACCAAAATCAAGAAATAATTCAATCCACAAAAATTCAATAATATCCAGCTCATTTTGTTCATAAATTATAAATTATGAACTATTGGTTACTACTCGATGCATATTTGTCTGTTACGTTACGCGCAGACATTTATTTTAGTTTGAAATAATTATTAATTGTTGTAACGCACGGTTCTTTGACGGCTACCGACAATGTCTTAATCTTTTGAAATCATTATTCTAATCTTCAAAATGTAACTTTACTTTTGAACAATACATATTAAGTATTGCATAATTAATTTACGGTTTCTATTTTGAATTTTTATGCTGCTCGCCTAGACCAAACTTAGAATACACATTTATTGCATAATTACACTTAATTTGCTTTTTTTATCAGGATGAATAACTAAGTTTGTATAAACACTTAATTATAATGCAACTCACACTCATCTATATATTTTATTTAGCAAAAAATATATATATATTTGGGAAAAATTAAGGGGGTGAGGACTTGAATATTGATGCATTAATTACCCAATTCAAGATACATGGAAAATTGAGTAATTAATTGATATTTAGGAAGAGAGCTCATGCGGTAAATGGGTAATTATTAGATTTTTCTTCAAAATTACAAAACAATTAAACATCCTATACATAAAACATGACTACTATTCTCAAATAATGCTAAATCATAAACAAAGAATTTGTAATGTATTTATGGTTTTGCGGATATATTCATAGTTTTTACCCTTTTGCTGGAAAAAAAATATATTGTGACGTAATTAACGCAAAATTTTATCAACTATGTTAATAGAGGTGGCAAAATCCGACCCGACCCGACCTGAACCCGATCTGACCCGACCCGAGACGACCCGTAACTCGAGATGGCGCGACACATGAGGACCCAAGCCCGACCTGACCCGACCCAACCCGAGACGACCCGTAACCCGAGATGGAGCGACACATGATGACCCGAACCCGACCCGACCCGACTTGACCTGAAACACATTGTAAATTGATCTAATACTATCTTGCCAACATCATAATATAATTTTACTATCAAATTAAGATCAGAGAAAGTCAATATTTACTTGTACAATTCAATAATGCGACTCGATCTTGTCCGATTGAACTTAAAACTCAAAATAATACTTGAAAGTTGTCGGTGCAACCCGACCCGGTCTCGTCCGACCCGACCCAAGACCCGAAAGTTGTCGATGCAGCCCGACCTGAAACCCGACCCGTCACCCGAAAAAGATCGACGCAACCCGACCCGAAACTCGACCTGACCTCACCCGACCCGACCCGACCCATGACTCGAAAGTTGTCGACGCAACCCTACCCGAAACTCGACCCGACCTCACCCGACCCGATCCCAACCCGACTATTATAAACGGTCAAACTAATCCGACCCGACCCGAACCCGTCCGACCGACCCGATCCGAACCCGCCCGACCGACCCGACTTGCCACCTCTATATGTTAAGGACCTACCTACGAAATAAAAATTATACTATAGAAATTGAGATAAATACTAGCAATAGAATGCTTCATCAAAACTCATATTTTTAAATTTAGACAAACACCATCAAATAGAATGCATCTTCAAAACTTGTATTTAAATTGAGACAAAGACTATAAATGAGCATGCATCATTAAAAAAATATAAAAAATGCAACATGTGATAACAAAATTAAGTAATTATTAAGATACCTCACATATTGACGAATATTTATAACAAAAAATAAATACTTTTCTACCATAAAGTTAAATTTAAGGATAGGTAATGATTTATTTAATAACTAAAATTAATAGATGACTTGATATCCTCTGCTTTAAACATTCAACGAGCCATATCTCATTCAACACTTTTTATTGATTAAAAAACGTTATTGTTACATCCAACCAAATATTAAATTCTTTATTTTTCAGAAAAATAAGTTCCATACTCATAAAATATTGTGAAAACGATCTCTAAAATGGCAAAAAAAGACACAGAAATGGGAAGTTTTTTAAGGTAAAACAAAACAGTAAGACAGATTGGTTTGGCTGTTGTATCATAATATAGATTCTTCCTCAAATGCTCCAGTAGGTGGAATTGCCTTTCTCATTCTTCCAATCCAAGCTTCACTAGCATCTCATCATTTTTGGAAATTTTATAATTGAAATATCACTGTAAGTGGGCTCCACCACCTCATCAATTGTAGTACTCTAGTATCCTACTATCCTAGGTGTATCACTACCATGTCTACGTGATAATATTTTTTTAGCAAAGATGTCAAACTTTTGCTGCCTTTGCACTCTCTTTTCCATTAACAAACCATAAACAGAGTAACATATGTGATCTTTCCAACATGTCTAATGACATAAAATGAGGTGGTTCCTAAAATTTCATAAGATTTGTGTGTCAGTGAGATCCTATATACAATGTGTTACATACTTGCCAACCTTGAAAAATCTAAAATTTTAGCACCAAACAAACAACCTAGTTATGTCTATTGACTAATTATTAGTAAGTAGACCAACATCTTTCATCATTTCTACCCCTCAACCTACTTATTATACACACCTCATTTGCTTTGCTTCTACTCCCTTTCTTCCCACGCCTAGGCGCCTGTCTATTATCACTCTTCATGCCATTTTCCCTTTCTAGTCTCTTTATGGCCATTTGTGTGCCGAGTCACTGATTAGTATTTCCAAACTAATGTGACAATATCCAACTTGCTGTACAAGTTGCCATGACTAAGAAAAGAGAGAAATTTATCATACGTATAACTTATAGCCGTCATGGGTCCCATACAATCAAAACTCCACCACTTAGGACTTAAATGACTTATTGTTTAATCGTTTTTCATTTTGTTTCGCGACAAATGAAACGATTACAGTTAAAGAAATTTCTTTCGTTTAAATAAAAAAATGATTAACGAAAATATATTGTTTCTTGATCGTTTGTTTCGTAGTTCTGTTGTGACTGTATTTTATTAGAATTGTTTGATTTTAGAGAAAATTGCTATGCTGAGAGAAGGTGATGAGAGAGGAGGTGAAGGATTTGATTCATGTGTATGATTAGAATCGTTCATCATCGATTTCTGATTTGCTTTAATGTGATTAGAAAAGAGATGGATGAAGAGCGAAGATAATAAAGTTGATCGTTTTGATTCGTTATAATCGTTTTCTGTAACGAAACAAAATTTTTTAATCGTCCATTAAATAAAACGATAAAAAAAACAATCATCTTTCGTGAACATTCTGCACGTTTTAGATAATTCTACTACTACTTCCAATACTACGACTTAATTTCATAACCGCTTTCTTTCAAAAAGAAAAAAATATATATACCTTAAGCACCCCATGCATTTCCATACATTCCAAAGAAGCAACTCATTTTAGTTGTTATTTACATAAAAAAAAAATGCAGAGGTGCATACCCATACAAGCAGAGTTGGGTTTATAACAGCCAATTGCTTCTCTCAATACAATTCCAAATTCTAACCATCTTTAATTTTAGAGTATTCAAAGCCCCTCTTAAATATCGTCCATAAACACAGCACCTCACTCTACTACTATCAAGTGATACCGATAATCACTTCACCTTCCCTGTTTGTATCACACGGTGTCTTTCTATTCATTTATTGTACAGACAAACATAGAACAATACCCCATGACCAGCCTTCCCTGTTCTCTCTTCTTACTTCTCTTATTGAATTCTTTCTCCGTGCATACAACCATTGCTCTCTCCCCGGATGGGCTCGCACTACTTGCCTTCAAATCGGCAGTTTCAAACGACCCACAATCGGCTCTTGGCGCATGGAACGAAAATGACTCAGACCCATGCCATTGGCCAGGGGTATCATGTGCGAACGTAACTGGATTCACCTATCCACGTGTAGTCGGGGTAGCGGTCGCGCAGAAAAACCTGACGGGTTACATACCATCTGAATTGGGCTCCCTCCTCTTTCTTCGTAGATTAAACCTACATGGCAACAACCTGAATGGCACTGTGCCATCAGACCTTGCCAATGCCTCATCACTTCATTCTTTGTTTCTCTATGGGAATTCTCTTAGGGGGCCATTTCCTTCGGCTTTGTGCAACCTCCCGCGCCTCCAAAATTTAGACCTCTCATTCAATTCTCTCTCGGGGCCAATTCCACTCGACATACGTAGTTGTCGACAGTTGCAACGGCTTTTGCTCGCACATAATAAGTTATCTGGAGAAATGCCAACAGGGGTCTGGCCTGAGATGACTGGACTTGTCCAGTTGGATCTCTCTTCAAACCAACTTAACGGGTCAATTCCACCCGACCTCGGGCAGCTGAATTCCCTAGGTGGTACATTAAATTTATCGCACAACCTGCTCTCTGGCGAAATACCGGCTGAACTCGGCCGACTTCCATTAACCGTGAGTCTTGATCTTCGGTTTAACAATCTTACTGGTGAAATTCCGCAAGTCGGGTCGCTTGCAAATCAAGGTCCCACAGCATTTCTAAACAATGCAGGGTTATGCGGTTTTCCGCTTCAAATCATATGCCAGAACGAACCACCACCAGCTCCGGCCATCAACCAAATTCCAGCCCCACCTGTCGAATCCATCTCAGAAAAGAAAGGATTACGTACTAACCTTATTATCCTGATCTCAATAGCTGATGCAGCTGGTGTAGCTCTAATCGGGATCATGATGGTATACATATATTGGAAGATAAAGGACCGTGAAAACGGATGGTGTGTTTGTTCTGACAAAGGGAAGTCGGGACGTAGAGGGGGTATTTGCACGTATTGTGTGAATAGAGGAATGAATGCAGAGTCCACAGATGGAGAGGAGGAGGAAGAGGGAGAAGGGAAGGAAGGGGAGCTTGTGGCAATGGATAAGGGGTTTAAGTTTGAATTGGATGAGTTGTTGCGATCATCGGCATATGTGCTCGGTAAGGGCGGGAAGGGAATTGTGTATAAGGTGGTCATCGGGAGCGGGATACCAGTGGCGGTGCGGAGGCTCGGTGGAGGCGGAGCCGGAAGCAGTGATGTCTCAGGAGAGCAAAGGTACCCACAATTTTAATTAATTCAGTGATTGATGATTTCTTATATATAATTAATTTGTCACATTGAATTTTATTAATTAGATTCAGATAAAATGTGTACTGTCCGTCGCGTCTGGTCTCCTTGGTGCAAAATTTGAGTAATTTGTGATGTATTATTGCAAAATTGATCATGTCATACTGATCTAATAATTTGATTAACTTGTCCACTTGTTGATACTGATCTGAAGGATCTGAATTGCATATCATGAAAGCATTTACGTTAATTATTACAACATCAATCACAAAACATTCTAAAACACAAACATTTTAGATACAAGGAGTTTGCAGCAGAGGCGCAAGCTATCGGTAGAGTGAGGCACCCAAATGTGGTGAGGCTGAGAGCATACTACTGGTCTCAGGATGAGAAGCTACTCATCTCTGATTTCATCCCCAACGGCAACCTTGCAACCGCACTCCGTGGTATGTATATCATTAACTCTCAAAATAGATGTTATTTATCTAGTATTTTTGGTTTATATCTGTTGGCTTGTCAAATTGCCAACAAGCCAATACTTTTTTTTATGTTTTATTCTTGGGTTTTCAAAATGTTCACTGGTACAAAACTAATGAAGAATATCTAATCGGTATTTGAAGTTAGACTTTACTTCATGTTCTATCTATAAAGACAATTATTTGCCAGCGATTAATAAAATTTGAAATAGAAGCTCTGAATTTGCAACAATTGCTTCAAAACAGAAACTATTAATGAACATTGATTAGTTCAGCTTTAAAGATAATATTTAATTTGGACGCCCAAGTAAACATATATATATCAGGGAACAAAAAATTCATTAATATTAAATTCTACAATTCACTGTTTTTATGCCTAAATTAATTGTGTCAATGAAAAAAGTAGGGCATATATAGTGAGCCTCCTCTTAAGTAATGTATTTTTTTAGGAATACTGGTAAATAAATCTTAATTTGTCATGGTTGTATACACAAATTATTAATTATTAACTTTAATACTATCCAAGCACAAAAAGTACCTTTTATCCTCTATCATATTCGTTTTAAGAATTAAATTAGTTGATTCTATTCCCTTGGAAATGAAGATCTCAGTTCGGTACCGTACGTATTTAAAATTACATAGTGAAAAATTACTGGCAACATTTGTACCTATTAGCACCAACTTCAGTGTCGTTTCTAAAATGCCAGAAAAGCAGGGGAGTATAACTGTACAAAATGTACACTAATCAATAGCAACAGTCAGAGTTGCCATGTTAAAAAAAAGGACCACGTTATATAAAATGACATAAATAGTTTGTTAGCCGAGAGAGACTTCTTCTTTGTAATTATTCCTTCTTTTTGTACAGTATTGATCTGATCTATCCCTAACATAGTAACATGTAACGTTCACTTTGATCACAAAATAAGAAAGATAATTACTTGTTAAGCTTGTCACGTGCTCATGTTTGCTTTTCTTTTTGTTGATTGGTTACTAAAATATGAGTTGCACAAAGAATCGACCAACTTTTTACTGTACAAGTCAGCTCTTGTTAAATCTGATCTAGGTTTTATGTTACGCAGTAACTAATTCACTAGCCAAAAGGACTCTTTTACTATTAGAATTCTCTCTGCATTCTATAATCTAGTGTTGTTATGCACATGTCAAAGCATATCAGTGGCCATAGAAGATCACAAATTGTGGTGCAGTAACAACTTCTTCCATTTGTGTCGATCGAGCTCAATCAGTGAATACTCTGAAAAAAAAAGCTCAATCAGTGAATCTCTGTAGACTGTTGTCAGTTGGATAGAACAGATGATGTGGAGGAGGATCCTCTATGCATTCTTTTATATTAAACATTAGATTATATATACAGAGGGATCAATGCAAATATATCTGACATAAAATTTACTACATCATGCCATGCATTAAGAAGAAGTACTGGAGTTATAAATTAATCTGGAGTCAGATTGACAGCCTTCAAAAAGTAGATGTTGATATTAGTTATTTGATTCTGGCAAAACTAGCTAGCTAAGGGACATATATTAGAAACTTAGATCAGAAAATCCATCAACAAGTTCTTTTCATTTTAGATCAGCATTTGGTTATCTATATTTATTGTTTCATTAATATTGGTATTGGTGTCTTTCTTTTGACTGGTTGGTTGGCCCCACAATTTGCAAAAATTAGTAGCACTGTACCAAAAGAGAGAGCTGAGCCCAAACTTTTTGAATCATCTTTCTAAGTGTTTGCAACTTTATGCAACAGAGAAAGAGAGAAAAAGGAGAAAAATCATATTAAAAGGAAAGGTCCTTTTTTTTAACTGTAACAAATCATGCATAGAGGGGACCTAATGTGAGTTCACAAGGAACATAGGAACAAACCCTTTAATCTTGAGGCACATGCATAACCTTCTTCTAATCAAATTTTAAAAAAATGGACCATGATTTCTTTTGTATATTTTTTGGTATATTATAGTTCTCATTTTGTTTCATACATATAATACAAACAAAATTCATTTTTTTGGGTCTTAAATAGTAGACAAAACACTTACTATATGTCAATGTTTTTTTATCGGGACAATGAATTATTTTGATAATTTTGACAATACAATTTCAAATGAATAGATTAAAAAATAAATAAAATAAAATTATAACGTAATTTTTAACTTACATATTTGTTGTGTTTTAAATTTGATGTAATTTGAGTGTAATTTCATGCTTCATCAAATGCCATCAATTTGTATGCAACTTTTTAACGGTTAATAATTAATGATTCATGATGGGACATGAAATGCAATTAAAATTGCATCAAATTTAAAACACAACTAATCTATAAGTTCAAAAATGTGTTTATATTTTTCAAGCTTTAGACTGGAAAAGCAATAAAAGATTGGGGACCTAATAATACCTTTACCAGCATAAATTATGAAAGCCCTTTGTGCTAGGTAACAACAAAAGTATCTCTTCTTGTCTCCCAAAGGAATAGCTGATACCATGTGCATATAAATTATAGTTGGAGAGGCAACCTGATTAATAAAAAAAAGATTAGTACTTTTTATTTGTTCATTTTCTTTCCTTTTC
This sequence comes from Eleocharis quinqueflora, assembly GCA_964058865.1. Taxonomy (NCBI): domain Eukaryota; kingdom Viridiplantae; phylum Streptophyta; class Magnoliopsida; order Poales; family Cyperaceae; genus Eleocharis; species Eleocharis quinqueflora. The sequence continues at coordinate 40,433 of CAXKVX010001029.1, read as the reverse complement.
TTTACACTCGTCCTCCTCGTTTAGTATAAATATTGAAGAAATGGTTTAAAATTGATAGAAAAAAATTATATTGAGTTTATAAATGATAAAACCTATTTTCTTTCGAATCGATCATCACGTGAAGCCTGTCAAAAAAGGTCTCTTTTTATCTTTTTCGTATTTTATTTAATTTTGTACGAAAAGCTTTAATTAAAAAAAAGAAATATTGTCTCCGGCTTCATATGTCGCACCACTTCTTTTCTAGAAAGACCGGGTTTAGATTGAAGTACGCTGATACAGTGCTTTGTGTTCTGTCTTTTTATCTTTTTCGCTGGCACTGACGTGCGAATTTTATGCTTTGACCGCGGATTGACTACAGAAGAGTATGTGTTTTGAGACATTTCAAAGATAAAACACGAAACAACTGATATATTTTCTTAAATTGAAACCAACTTCCCCAAGTAAAAGAACAAAACAAAACAAACAAACCAAAAGGCGCCTAATTACGCGCAAAATAGGGTTTCACGAGTGGCACGTTTGCTTGCATTTGATTTGAAGCGAGATGCAATCTCTTGTAGCAGGGAATATTCGTTGTTTTGTTGTGGCGAGATCTTACCCCATGTGATTTGAATTATATTCTATTTCGTCAATTTAAATTTAATTCAGGGAAAGAAATAACAAAGGAAAAGAAAACTCGAGTAAGATTTGCATTTGAGAATTAACTGACAAAGCGTTGCACCTCGCAACAACATCTAAATAATAAACATAGTTCACCAAATTTCCCCAATAATATGTAGTTCTTAGGTTTTGGTTGATGATATATAATATATTCTCGATTGAGCCACAGTATGTTGATTAACATGACAACTTTTTCAGGTCGATCTGGTCACCCGACCCTATCTTTGTCGAACCGGGTGAGAGTCGCGAAGGGTGTGGCTCGGGGTCTGGCCCACCTGCATGAATGCAGCCCGAGAAAGTACGTCCATGGTGACATCAAACCATCTAATGTCCTCCTTGACGGCGAGTATAACCCACACATATCCGATTTCGGCCTGAACCGCCTAGTCGCCATCACTGGCAGCACAGACAATTTGCCGCCATTCTTGGGCCCACATTCCAGCCTCACTGGTGCTTCACTGCCATCCATGAAAAAGACAAGTGGGTCATTTGAAAAGCCAAGCCCATACCTGGCCCCGGAAGGCCTTGTACCAGGGGCCCGACCCACTCAGAAATGGGATGTGTACTCTTTCGGATTGGTGCTGATGGAAGTGCTGACAGGGAAGCCACCTGAGATGTCATCCCCCTCCACCTCATCTGGTTTGCAATTGTCGGGTGTAGAACACGTGCCAGACCTCGTCAAATGGGTCAAGAAAGGATTTGAGGATGGCCGACCGCTGGCTGAGATGCTGGATTCTACAGTTCTTCATGAATCACACGTGAACAAGGAGGTGATCTCCATGTTTCATGTTGCATTAGCATGCACAGATGGGAACCCAGAGCAGCGGCCCCGAATGAAAACGGTCTCAGACAATCTCGACAAACTTGGTTCATGAAAACCCAGTGTACAATTCTTTTCAGCAATTAGAAAAGGTGGATGTAGAAATATTAATGGTGTCATTTTATTTTCAGTAAATTTAATTTCTTCTCAAGTAAATTTGTTATTATTCTGGCTTGGTGGGTTCGGAACAAGATTGTTTACTTTAGAGCACTAGAGCCTATATATAGTCTTTTTCAATTTCATTTTTTCTCCGAATTGTTTTTATCAAGTTTGATCTTGTGTATGGTTGTATAATCTTATAGTATATGGTAGAGACATTATTCTCTTTGATTCATTTTTTCATTTAAGAAAGTCGTTGCTTTCAGTCTCAAGAAATATTACAATTGTTGATCTTGAAATTTTCATGTAAAACTAGTGATCGTGTATAACAGCTGGAAACTGATGTACAATTACTGAGGCTTTGTAAACTAAGGCTAGTGTTCTAAATTCGTGCCGTTCCGTTTCAAACACGACTTGGCACGGCACGCAATGGTACAACACGGCTAGTATTTTATTATATTTATTGTGTTGTTTCGTGTCGTGCCAAAAATTGGAAGGGATCGGAACGGAACGGAACGGTTAAGACACGGCACATTTAGGCACGCCATGCCTAAACGTGCCGTGTCTTAACCGTGTCATGTCTAATCGTGACGTGTTTGTTCGTGCCATGTTACTTCGGCACGGCGTGGTTTATTCGTGTTAATCGTGCCAAGAATAATTAAAAAACTAAAAAATAGAAAAAATTACAAAAACATAAGAATCTGAAAAAAAATCTTTAAATTTTATAGATAATTATTTTTTTTTACCTCTAGTACATTTTTTTGGACTTGTCTACCCTTGTCGGTGTATCGTGCCTAAATGTGTCGTATCTAGATGTGTTGTCGTGTCGCATCGTGCCTTTCCTCCTCAACGTTCCGTGCCGTAAGCCCATGTCGTTCCCTACAGTAGAAAATCTAAGCACGACACGCTTAAGACACGGCATGTGAACAGTACCGTGCCGTGTGGCAATATGCTTTGTATTCCTTGTGCCTACACTGGAGCTGTGTCCGATCGTAAGCAAACCTCAATATTCTTCTTGAAGCAAACCTCAATATTGTCGTATCTAGTTTTTCAATTTATTTTAATACCCAATCGTGATTTCATTAGAAGCAAACAGAAATGAAGAAATAAAATCAGATTTTTCAAAGAGAGTCCAAGTTTGAATAAAAAGAAATTGAGAAACCTATAAAAAAAACTCCCAACCAATAAAAAGTTTCTAAAATTGAGAATTGGAATAAAAACAAAGAAGTGTAAAGTAACAGAGAAAGCTCTTTATTTGAGTATTAAATATTTCCGGAATTACAATTTGTTCATGGCTTGTAGGTTCCATGAATCAGAGGTTTATTATAATCTCTGCAAGGCTTGTGAGTCTAGAATTCCAACGGGGATAAGTCCTTGCATTGTTTGTTGCATATATATCAACATATTTGAGAATATAAAAATGATTAGATCATGATATATCATGCATCTTTTAGCAACTCTGATATGACATTGACCACCCAAAGATAAAAATTTCTCAGGTTTTTCTTATCACAACCGTAGCTTCATATTAGACATTTCTATTCACTGTTTGTTTTTGCATGTGCAGCTCCCTCTTTCTTGTGACAGAACCTACATAAATTTAAAATCAAGACAACATCACATATCACTATGATATTATCATTGTTATTTCTACCTCAAGCATTTCAATACAAGAATGCCAAGTTGCTTGCAATTAAATCCAAGTGCAAAGAGATGTCTTATAAGACTATTAACTAATTCAAATTAATACATTCTGATCGAAAGCTAAATATCCTTGATAAATTCTGATTAAGACAAATATATCTTATTTAATTATGTTTTGAAGATCAATGCTTAAAATGTTTAATTATCATATTTTAACTTTTGTAACTTTTAATTTGTTAAAAGGACCCTAAAGTTCACTTACTTTCCATTTTGGTCCTCAAACTGCATCATTTTCAAATTTCAAATTCGTATTGGTTCAAGAAAATGTCACCGTACAATCTTATCTGAACTTGAAAGAATGAATCTGATACTTTTGTGTCACATCAATCATCCTGCAATTGTCTTTAACTTAAGCCACTTTTCATGCAACAGAAAACTGATAAAGACCAGATACCTGTAACTGAGTTTGCAGATCTTTAATATGCTGAACTGCTAGGTCTAACATGTCAGCTGTACTTGTTTGCTGCACAAAAATTTATATAAATAAACAGATAATTACAATGATTCATGAAGACTATATTATTATACTGTATAAAGTGTAATTATTAAAAGAGAGACCATAAATCCTTTACCACACCAACAACAGAAGAGATCAGTTAAAACTTAAAAGTCTATAGTAAACCAGTACATACATAATCATGATTCATGACGAGTAAAGAGGTACCAAATATAATCGTAGAAATTTATAATATGTCATAATAATATATTTATTATTCCAACACTGTTCAGACCAGAAGATTAGTAATCTTATCCATAGTTTCCATTTTACTGGTTTTACTTTTCATTTTTCCTGTTTATTTGGGGGGCAGAACCATGAACGAAAGAGGCAATTTTAATGCATTAATTTTGTGATAGCATGCCTTTGTGTTTGTCAAGCCACATTGAAGACCCAGAAACTTTGGCACTTCCTTTGTACACTTCAAATCATATATCTACAAACATTACCTTATCCATGTTTGGCACAAGCTCTTGAAGCTTTCTGAGTTTTTCACTGATTCTCGTTCGCCTCTCCTACATAATATAAGAAATTAAACAAACCATCAGCATATCGTTTCAAATTAAACAACGATTCGGATCAGTCGTTGAAATTTTCAAATTGGAGATATGGTGTAGAGCATTAGGGGTTTGGTGCTCTATGGAGCACCCTAGCCTTTCTATATATATATATATATATGCACTTTTTGAAATATAGAAAGGTTTCAATCGAAATAAATGATTTTCATTTGAGGTTAATTGAAAGATTTACTCTCTCTGCGATGCTCCTGGGGTGAGTAGCACAGCCGCGTTTTGCTCGTACTTTGAATGGAACTTGATCTTGTTGCAATTGGTAAAATTTCTCAAATTGCCCCATCTCTGCTGATGCCTTTGGCAGGCTGAACTAAAATAATGCAAATGTAATTGAAATCAACAAAAATGCATTTGTTCCCCTAAAGGACCAAACAAAAAACAGAACAACTTTTCTTATGCATTAAGGTGATTATCTTTAGTTTCTTAGAAATTAATGGCTAATGGTGAAGAGAAATGTTCTTCCAAAGAGAGGTCGCAGGTTCAAAATCCAACTCTGGATGACTTTAGATCAAAAATTTGAATCAGATTTGGAGCAAAACCTTCACTTCTTCTCAGAATTTTTTTTTTGAATGTATCTCAGAAAAAAAAATTAATGCCAATATATATATATTAACTCTCAGATTTCAATATCTGTAAGCTCTGGGCAAATAAAAATCATTTTCTTTATTGCATTTCTCATACATCGAGAGAATGAGCCCCAAGAAAAGAAAAATTTCCTACAACTTGTTAAAAGTGCCTGTATCCTGATGTATACCTGAGAGTCCAAGTCACTATATGCTGTCATTATATCGCCATCGATGCCTTTGTTTCTCTTGCTAGGAGATGTTGCAAAATTAATTGAATCAGAATGTTCATCCCATGAGCTTATTGTAAACCCATTACCCATGTAATTAGAGGGCCCAGCATGATCATGATCCACCTTGTCTGACATGTTGCCATTTTCTTCCACTCGAGTGAAGCTTCTGTTACCCGATAGTCTTAGTTGCGACGACTCTCTATTTACTGGTGCACCTGGCATATCAATATCATACATATGTTGCAGTTAATATATGAATCTGCACCTAGAAGAATCATGTACTGCCATCTGGTAGCTTTGCTACCAGTACTCTGTATCAATTTGCAAACCTCCATAGGTAAGCTCGGCGAGTTTTTCGTATAGTTGTAATATGTTTTAGTTTGCACATATCTCTGAAATTTTGCTTGAAGGCCAGCTTGCGATACAAAATTCTCATGTTGAGTTATCTTAGAGCATAAATAGGGTTCTAAAAGACTGAAGAAAAAAAATTGTTGGTTTTTACAAAAGGAAGATATATGTGCCTGTCTGTTAACAACTTCAAAACAAGATGCCACAGAACATCTGATTGCATTGCATCAAGATATAAGTCCAGGATCAATGTATATTCTATCAAACTGTTTCTTAATTTATAAAAAAAATGCCCATCATCCATATCAGGACAAGGATAATAGTAAATAAAAAATAAATAAAAGAAGGAATATCCTTGGTTAACACTTTACCTAAACAAACAATAAACAAAAGGAAAAAAAATGAAGACTTATATTGTTGGACCTATTGGTTGACCCACCTAATCTAGGCCTTGCATTGTCATTGGCTCAGAAAATGGACCCACCAGACAAAAGGAAAGTTAAGTTTGAAAACCTACGAGGTTACTTTAGTCATTTTGCTTGCATATGCAAAATTCAATGTATGTAAGCAACCATTGTGGATAAGAATAAAATGAGCAACACGCCAGTGTTCAACTGCTCACTCTAACAAAGAAAATAACTAATCAAACTTCAACAATTTAAAATAAATAAATATAGGAGGGCTGAGCTGTAAAATGGCGCGTGGTTCCCAAACGCTCTATTTAATAAGTTGACAAACTGCCTTCAGCCCATTGGTTTTGCTTTAGCTGGTTTTTCACAATTTCCCTTTCCCTTTCCCTTTCCCTTTCCTTTTTTCTCTTCTTCTTTTTTGTTTTTGTGGTGTGTGGTGTGTGGCAGTGTGGGTGTGATGATGATGGAAGAAGACACCATTTTGGGCTAATAAAATTACCGAATACAAGAAAGACAACTTTTCAAGTATATATTTGCATAAATACGGCTGGTCTCAGAATCTATATAACAAAATACAACATGTACAAGCAACATGTACAAGTTGTACTAAAAAAGTAACCAACGACAGAGCTGTTGCATTGATAAAAATAACGAATAACTGAATATTAGCGATTAACAAATATTCCGATTCTCATTCTCAGAGTGTATGTACCAATGGTAAGTAGCTTAAAAAGATTGTTAATTTAAAATTTAACCAACAACAAAATTTTCAATTCTTTTCATTTTTGCAGCATTCAATACTCCATTAACAAGGTACAGGAAACTCATCAAGAGTTTCTAAGGTAAAAATAAGTCCTCTTAATTTTGTTCAAATGCTCAACAAAATTTGGTACTAATTTAGCTGACAATAGTGTAAATCTTTACAATTTGCACAAACAACTTCACTCTTATCATTAAAATATCATTTGAACTAAGTCGCTTAACTATTTAGCTCCTTTATACGGAATACTGAATATATCAATGTATCAAAGAAAACAAGGAGCAATATTCCTCTGAAACAAAAGGAAAGCAAATCAATTGGTAACTAGTCTGTTCGGATTCTTGGAACAACTGAGTGAAACAAACTCAGAAATCTAACTAAACCATTTATTAACTTAAAGACGAATGCATATTGGGAAATATGAAATAAATGCCCACATACCATGATCAAGCAAGAGATGAGAGAAGAATCCAGGAGGCGAGCTATCGTGCTGTGCCATGTGGTTCTCGGTACCAGCAGATGCTGAGGTGGTGGCACCCGAGATAAGCTTACTTCTCGAATCGGATACATCATGAACAGATTGAGAATTCCCAATGAAAAGCCTCCCAAGATGTCCTTCTGATCCATTTGAACCAGTCACATGGTAGTTTACACCACCTCCGGTACCAGCAGCACCAGCACTGATTATGACAGAATCAGCAAGGCCGGTAAGAAGAGAGCCCGGTGCTGAGTCGTAGCTTGTCAGACTGGAGGGTTGCCCCATGGATGTGAACATTGTTTTGGGAAAGGGAAGGGATGGATCATGGATTGGTGTAGTACAAAGATTCTTGGTTCTGCTTTGCGGCTGTCTCTGTGGCCAATTGCCTTTAATATATAGTAATAAATAATACAATAGTAGTAGTTATGGGAAGTACAGGTAGGATCTTCTGTTTCTCATGCTTTCTAAACAATTTTGTACCTTTTCATGTCGTTTTTTTTGGTATTATTCCTATGCATATTGTTTGAAAATTGAACAGAACGTATCATGTTTGAGTTCTTAATCTAGCTACCTACTGCTATTGATATCTAGTATATTTACGTTTTAAATTGTTAGTTGATACAGTCTGTCCTGTTGTTTAGAATTTTTGTGTTAGCTTACTTAGACCTCATCTAAACTTAATTTGAATAACAAAGAAATTATTTTTCGAAATTCAAACGAAATTGGTGTAAAACTGTAAACATTACGAAGAAGCTCTCTGCTCATCAATTATAACAACAGGATTGTTATGGTACAAGCCAAATCTTACCAGTAAAACTAAATATCAACATTGCATGGGGTTTCATATATGGTCGTATATTTTTTTAATTAGTATATTAGTATGAGAAACTTCCTCAATTTCCGTAAATTTAAATTTAGGGTTTCAAAAAAAAATTAGGGTTTCTCTTTTAGCTAATATAAAAACTTATTTGCATTAAATGCAGCATTTATAATCGTAGGCCTAAGATAATATTTACAATTATGATAATATAATATAATAACAAATGCAAAATTAAAGTAATTAAAATAATAAAAAGACAAATTTGATGGTCTAATATAATAATAATTATAGAATAATAGTAGTAGTATACACTATCCCGGACAAACCTCGCAATAATAATTATAGAATAATAGTAGATGGTATTTCACCTATGGATTTGAATACCGATTTAGCTATCCTAAACGCTATCCCGGATAAATCAAGATCCATTCGACAAAAACTGTGGTGGAATAGTGCGTTATTTCGGATTAGCTCCATCTCGATGGTTACCAAACATATCTAAATGGTTAACTTTGCTACAATTCCGTCTGCTAACATAAAAGAAAAGAAAAAAATTTGGGTGCTTCACTAGCTGTATACACCTTGGTACTTCTAGTGGTGATTAGTAAAATTGAATCTTGAGAATTGAAAAGGTAAAATTATTATATAATATTATAAAATAAAATGTATTTAATTGGTAAAGTTGGATGCACTGGATACTCCGATGAAGTATGCAAGTTTTTGCCAAAAGAAAATGACCTCAGAAAAAAGTAAAATAACCCTTTCTCGTATTTTTTTTCTTTATTTTTTGAACTTTGAAAAAAAAATTAAATAAAAAAGAATTAAATTAAAAAAAAACTAGTACTAAAGTTATCAAATGTACTTGCATGCTACCTGAAAAACAACTCGGTAATGAACCCAATGGTGCCTCTCACTTTCTGGAATTCACAAAAAAACAATTGGATTTGATAGTGACAGGAAAAGTTTGAAAACTGACATGTAATTGTCAAAATTAGAAATGTGGGACTAGATAAATTAAAAAAATAAAAGAAAATTCAAGATTACCGGAATACTAAGCAACTCTTGTCACAAACTCATGATGGCTTTTTATTAACTTCTAGATGTTATTCTCATCTCTCCAATCGACATCAACAAACATGTGAAATATAAAATATCCTAAATATTTTGAAAAATGAAACAGAGTTTGTGAAGTCCAAGACAAGCCACCTAAATACGGGTTAGATGGTGATAATCATATATCGTACATTAAAAAAGATAATCATATATCGCAACAAAAATTAAATTAATGAGTGATAACTTGTTTGATAATGCTTGTTTTAACAATATTGACAATTGAATTTTAAACAAATTCATTAAAATTTTAAAAATAGAAAAATATTTATAGATACATTTTTTAGTATATAGATTAATTGTGTTTTCAATTTGATGTGGTTTGAGTGTCACTTTTAACATTTTTATGAATTAATTTAAAATTCAATTGTCAATATTGTCAAAACAAGCATTGTCAAGTAATTCCTCCTCTAAATTATTATATTAATGTAGTTAATATTTGCACAATTTCACATCTGATGGTACGTACAATCATAATATCTGGTTCTGGAGGCAGAGATAATGGCAAGGAAATGGATCACAAATTGCTAATTAAGTAGAGTTTAGACTTCAATATCTATTTGTTAACCGGATGCTTTGTTGTTTATGTCCTCTCTTGCTTTCTTCTTAGAATTTTGAAACCTGGGATACTGTACATATTGTATTTTGTTTATAATTTAAAACATTTTGGATAATGTTTCGTCGATACCACATTTGATACCGATTTTATTATGCACATTGAGTTGAGTTATAATGCACATTATTTGAATTATTATACATATTATACTATAACTATTTCAGTACAAAAAATAACATGTATAACTATTTAATTACAGAAAATAACATGCATAATAACTCAAATAATATGCATAATAAAATCGACAACATGTATAACTATTTCATTACAAAAAATAACATGCATAATAACTCAAATAATGTGCATGATAACTCAACTAAAGATGCATAATAAAATCGATATCAAATAATTGATATCAAATATGATATCTACGTATCAGCTCCTTTTATTTGCTTCCAGGTCTTATTTACAATTTACACATTGAGATGGCCAGATGGGTAACTTCTGTTGACAGTTCTAATTAGACGTGAGGAAATGCAAATCACAAAAAAAAATTAAGAAATCCATGTGCAGATTTAATTCAATAGAAGTGACAGGATTCGAATACAGGCTCATTTCTTTGCGTTGTGGAAACTATTTTGTTGAATTTATGAAAAAATATCATGAATGCAAAAACGAAAAAGAAGAACATGAAGTTTGACACCATAGAAACTAAAAAAGTATAGCAATTTCAATGATAATAATATGATAAAACAAAAGAAATTTGCATTATAAGTAAATTTACTCAAAAAAATACCATAACTGCTCAACATACTTACTCCAAGAAGTATAAATGCAATCCCCTAGGTCTGCCACTGCACTACGGTAATAACTGGCTGGTTTTGGAAGAAAAAAAAATAAGGCTAATATTAATCTCTCTTTCTCTCTCTCCAAAATGTGGCAGCAGCTGCCAGTTTGTAAAACCAGATGAAATAAGAGAATACAAACACATGTAAAGCAGCAGCCTAGCTAATCCTATACCTGACAATAATCTGAAACATGAAAACCGGCAGTGTGTCTACCAGTATTTCAGGAAGAGGCGCGCATCGTGAGTGATCCTGTTCACTGTTGTTCTTGGCAATGTCCTGTCCCTGACACTAATCTCTCCCTCCCTCCCCCTCTCTCTCTAATGTATAAGCATACCTTCAATAACTTTCTATGTTTTTAAATTTCCAATTTTCTTATTGTAATGCATTTACATTTCAAAATAATTAGCATGTTAGATACGAACCTTGTCCAATTATTCATCAGATTTCTAGCAGTGTAATCAGAAAGCAAACTCAATTGCATGGATATTGATAGGATTATTCACGACAATTTTCATTCAAAGTTCGACTTTGATCTTAATATATAACATATTGTTACAACTTAAATAATGGGAAAAACAATGACATCGCATCTATACAATTTTACAACATTAAAACAGATAGATAGAGAAATTAACCATTAAATAAAAGAAAAACTCTGCCATTTTTCATTATGAAATATCTACAGGCATTGGTACCTCAACTCCTAAAGAAGATAAATCTTTCTTAAGCAACTCAGCATTTCTGAAATGCAAGCCAACCATTCCTACACTTGTTGCCGCCTCTATATTCACCAGTCTGTGTGAAAAAATCTTACAATTTTAAGCATAAACAAGATACAAGCTATACTTTATTGCAGTAACGTCAATTACTTTCATCCACAAGCATAAAGCGACAAGTAAAACTCTAAACTGGGCTGATTTATTATTAATTAAAAGTACATGTAACAGATAATAGCAACAAAAATTGTCATATAAGAAAATAGCAGTAACAAGATAAGAAACCTGTCATCAATGAAAACACAGTTTGATGGCTCAAGTCCAAGATGATTCACCACCTCTTTGTACGAGTCCGGAGATGGTTTTCTCTTACCTACACATTTACACAAACGCACATGCTCACACACTAAAAAATTCAACCTTATGGTGTTTTGTGGTTACTAACATTAACATATCCACAACTACAGAGAAGGAAAAAAATACCAATAGCGCAAGAACAAAATGACCAAGATAAGTACTTTGATAGGTTTAATTTCTCTTCAATCAACATGTACCTAAAAAAAAATCATATTTGAAAGGAGTAAACATCATATTTTATGATTGCTTTATAGAATTAAAGAAAAATGTATCAAGAAACTGACCACTAACCAGACAGGATAGTTCGTGAAGGCATGAATTTCATAGTTGCTTTGTTTCAACCCATGCAGCACCTCTTCAATACCTTCCACGTAAGAGTAAGCTCTTACCATGCATTCTTTTAGACCTATTGTATGTTGAAAAATGTTTGTTAAATTCATATATATGACTTTAGGCTTTAAAGATTACAAGTTGACCATTCACCATTTCTACTTTGCATTAGAACTCAGGATGATTCATACTTGATTATTATATTGTACTTGGGATATATTACATAGATAATTTCAGAAGGTACCTATTTATTTTTTAATCCCAGCAGGGAGTTGGGCTGGGATAGGCTTTGCCTACTTACAAGAAAAAAGAGGAAAAAAGACAAAGGACAAAGGACAAGAGCTTATCCCTAATTAACAAGTGCAGTTAACCAATCAAAGTTATATTTGTTTATTTTAGGTTTACCTTCCAAATCGAAAGATCTCCCATCTTTGAAAAACTTCTTGGCCAACTCGTTCTGAATATAGAAGAGATTACAAGTAGAGTTAGTAGGTGATCACTTGGTACTTGATTGCACAGTGGTTGATTTGTTGTCAGTTCAGATAATTCAAATTAAATTGAAGCTTACTTAAACCAGAATTGCAAAATAATTAAGAAAAAAATTGTTACAAGTGGAGCTGTGATGTTTTAACTACGTGTCATAAAGTTTAACAGGAAAAAATTCTTGGCCTAGTTGAACTTATTATGCAAAACAGGTCTGGTACTGTACTGCTCAGGTCTACTGGTATCTATCAACCAATCAGATTCAATATCTAGCAACAAATAACACGACTTAGATCTTACTACCTCATCAATACGTCCTTCCTCAAATTCAACCCATGCGGTTGGATGTTTGTTTTCTAGCAGTTCCTTCATGGACATTCTGTCGAACGGTTTGGAAAAAAATAAAAGATCGATATTTTGTTGTAGATACTTATTTTCTGTTCAAGTAGAAAGCTCAACACAAACTTAAATTTCCAATTGACAGAGAGAATACTAAATTGAAGAACGAACTGGAAGAAAGCGGGGATCTGGTGGTAGAATGGGTCCCGCACGATCGTATCCATCACGTCGAAGAGGAGAACTGGAAGCTTCCGTTGCTGAGACTGAGAAAGAGGGCTCTCGGAACTGGAGGCAGCCATTGTGACGCAAGGTCGCGAGATGCGCTTGGAGAAAGGCAAGAAGAAAGGCGCTGGTCGAATCAGAGAAACCATTGATATGACATATGAGAAATATCAGAGAAGAAAGGTTCAAAACAAAGAATCAGTGAGGCTCGTCGATTTGGAAATGAAATTCTCTGGTTGTGGGATTAAGATTTAATAGTTTTGATTAAAAATATAAAAAAAATTTAATATATCATTAGTGATCTGAGCGTTGATCTTTAATCTGACGGTTAATATTAACTCTCCTTTCTGAAGAGAAATTTATTCTCCCCAAATAGAAAATTAGATAGTGGTCAGATCTAGATCCTACAGCCCATGTAACTTAGAAAGGGATATGATATCGCTATCACAGTAATTACATGAACAATGTTTTTAGTAATATTTAAAAGAAAAAAACTCTCAAAGTGGATTTTGAAGCAATCTGTGTTGTTATGTGTGGTGATAGTATGTGTTGACGTGTTAATAGAGGAAAATTTTGAAATAAAGAATAGTAATATTTGATGTGTGTCAAATTAATGTATTACGATAGTTTGTGCCGCACATAAAACCATCGTGAAGAGAAAAATTCTATGTTAGAATCATTTCTATCATGGGAATGGGATCTGGTGCTGAGCGGGACGGTGTAGCGCAGCATCTGAATCGTTCGATTTTCACTGGATGCATCAAGATTCATGTCAAAGTATAAAGCCCCCTGATTTCCATCTCTGACGGTCGATGGCGAAAGTGGCAGTCGATTCGGACCGTCTATTTGCTGTAGCGTGCTACTGCGCTACAGCAGATCCGGATCCCCCTTTCATGTATACATGTTTATATGGTAGGATCAACTAATGACAGATCTCCATTTGGATTAAGTATTTTGTACATCTAATTATCATTAATTACTCATGACAAGTTAACTATCTTTTCTATTATTTATAGGATTTATATGGAAAGAACTAAAGAGAACCATTAATTTTGGAAGTAGCGATTTGTAATTTTCTTTTCAATTTGACATAAATTCTGAATAGTAAATCACTATGTATTAGTTTAAGCATCATTAAAAACAATAAATAAAATATTCAACGAGATCCATTTAATTATGCTTCAAGAAGCCACTGTTCACTGGATGTGGAAACTTTTGCATCGTATTGTTTATAAATTAGTTAGTTATTTTGCATTGTGTTGTTTATACAATATGCAAGAAATATTGCTCTTCTTGATTTAAGTATTTTTTTTTTTTGTTGCGCTAATTAATCAAAATTTAAATGGAAAACTTAATTGATTGTGCTTTTGAAATTATTTTAATTTTTTGCTCATTTTGCGCCTTTTCAGAAAATAACAAAAACTCAAATTAAAATAATAGAATGCTTATCTTTTAAATATCATTCAAGTGTGACTCTTTTGAAATAAAAATGGAAATATAATTAAACATACTTCAAAAGAGTTTAGTTTTTAGATATTAAACATTTGTGCCATGTTTATTTCCGATTAGTTAATTTATAAATGGCAGCTAAGTTGTAAAGATTGGCATTATCAATAAATTATAATTTAATGAAAAATAACCGAAAAGAGTGATTTGTCATTCGTAATTAATACAATTGATCTAAAGGCCAAGTAATTCAAATGGAGGCTTCTCATTGGCTGGCCCTATCATGTAAGCATGCATACATGGTAGGGAGGCTGTTTTTCTGCCGCGCAGCAGCTACGGATGGCTCAGATTTTCTGTGCTGTATGCTACAGACGGTTCAGATTTGTTTCAGGAGGGATCTGATATTATAAATTTTAGCTTGCACGAATCTCGATACAAATCAAATGTTGAAATTTATTAGGCAGCAGCAAAAAATGCCAGAGCAGTATGGGACCGTAATTAGTATTTTTTATTGTCGCAAGTCATCGAGCTGTAGATATTCGAGTCTACTTCCATTGCGTCGAGTCTGATTTGCGATCGGATGAATCATCTCAAATTTTGCTCCATCTTCAACTTATGTCTTAATTAGTAATTTTATCACGAGTTTGCGTCAGATTCAATTTTGAATCGCTCGTTTCTCCGATCGCAAATCAGACTCGACGCGGTGGAAGTAGACTCGAATATCTACAATTCGATGACTTGCGACGATAAAAGAAACTTAATTAGGATCCCGGCGAACATAGCTAAAGTTATTACAAAAACTTACCTAAATACAACTCAACTCATGAATTAAAATATTAATATTTTTTATAATAAATTATTCACGTACAAAATGTTGAATTTTTTATAACTGACCTGAAAAAATAAAAAATAACTTCTATAATTCTGAATTCAATTTTTGTTATAATAATAACTCTATTTGTAAACGTTCACGTTCGCATGCTAACATTTAGACGCATGCGTTCAGAGGTACTTAGAATTTCTTTGTTCTGTTTGAATTTCTAGATACCATCCGAATGCATGAGTCTAAATAACACGTCTGAACGTAAATTATAAAATAGGACCATTATCGTTAAAAATTTAAATTCAAGATCATAAATGTTATTCTTTATTTTTTCAAATTAGTTATAAACATAATTTTTATTAATCAAAAATTAATTGGACCGTATTTTTCTCAAATACTCTTACTGTTTATAAATAATTTATTCATTTAATTTTTAATAATAAAAAATCGGTAGTAGTTATGATAGGTGACTATTGCGAAGACCAAGAGCCTTTTTAGCTGAGCTGGCAATAGACTCCCCAAGGTAAAGCTCAAATCAAACTGTCCCAATTGCATACTTCTCTTGAAAATGAATAAAATGCACAAAGCTTTAAAAACAAAGGACAAAATCAGTTTAGTAACTTTTTCTAATATGTCAATTCTTGATGTAATTTAAAATAATGTAAGAGAAAAATAATAATTGTAATTAATTAGAGTCAGTTTGGCACTTTTGGTTCAGTAGAATCCAGCGCTATTCTATTTCAAACAAGTGTCAAATAATTCTTTAGATAGAAATATATAATAAATTCATTATAAATTAGATACTAAGAAAATTGTGGGTAAATAAATGCATAATAAATTAGATAGGAATGTAATCATCGTAGAGTAAATTCATGTACCTGAATCAAATGACTGAAAAGCTCCTCAGCTGTGTCACTATTATCACATATATCTGTTTCAATCAAACGAAGGAATAATGTAAAAATTGCAAATAATCAAAACAAATATTAAATTAAATCAAACCTAGAGAATTTTGGGTTTGTATCTGCTATAGCAACATACATTCATAAAGTAGTACATGGCGTAATATGAACCGTCTAATTGAAATCACGAGCAGAATTGTGACTGAAGTAGGGATATGCCATAAGCCCTTGGCCTTCAGTCCGGCTCCTGTAAAGTCTCTGTCAGATCCGGTCCCGATCCGGTCCTTAGTAAGATTTTGAAAGGACCGGACCTTATAAGGGCCAAGCTTTATTCCAAAAATACAGGCTCCTATTTACCCGGCCCTTTCAAGCCCCGACCTCGTCCGGCCTTGATCCGGCCCTCTGCAATCTTTATTCACGCCAGCCCCTCAGACTCTTATCAACCCTTTCACAATTAAAAAAAATTAAAAAAAGAGACCAAAGCCCTTATTACCCGGTCCTGATCCGGCCCTCTGCAACCCCGAGGACTGATAAGGGTCGGGCCTTAGAGGGGCCGGACCTATTTCCTTAGAACAAAACCCTTATTATCCGACCCCTATTAAGCTCTCTTTAAATTCGGCCCTTTAAACCCGGCCCGACCCTTTAGGCTGTGCTCCAGCATCGCAAATTAGGAAGGGAGGTTAGGGAAGGGAAGGGGAAATCGCCATTTTCCTTGCTCCAGAAGGTTTCGTCGAAGGAAGGAAAGAGTTAATCTAGGTTACGATATACCTCTAAACAATGTATTTTTGTTCCCTTCCGATTTGGAGGGTAGACGAGGTTATGAGTGTTCCTCCTCGTCATTTGTACAGTATCGCAGAATTCTTTCCTTCCTCTCCGTCGCCAAGCTGAAGCAAGTAACATTCCGTGTTTCGTTTCTTCACCTTCCGTTGCCTTCCTTCTCTACCTTTCTTCTCTTTCCTTCCCTCACGGCCATTGACGCTGGAGCACAGCCTTAAACTTTTTCTAGACCGAAAGCAAGTTTTTAATGTAGCGAGCAGTTTTTCATAAAGAATTTTACTGTAGCGGTACTCTATTTGCGTCTATTACTACAACATATATGAATTCGGGAGTTTTGAGTGTTATGAATCTGCTTCAGTTTAGGAAAACTGGGGTCCGAATCTGCTGCTCGTAAATTACTGCTTGCTTTCCTGCTTGTCTTCGATCCGACCGCTCGATCGTCACGGACGGTTATGATTTTATTCAGGGGGCATATGCTTTGGCCGTTAGATTAGTTTTGAACGATCCAGATCGAAACAAACAGGGAAGCAAGCAAGAATTTACGAACAGGAGATGCGGTTCTGAAAAACCGAGGCGATGTTAGAGAGAAGAGAGAAAAGGGGAAATAATGATACAAAAGCTATATATAAAAAAAATGGAAGCAACAAAATTGAAGAAGGTATAAAAAGGAAGAGGAAGACGAGCAAAGACAGAGAGAGGAAAAGACCGGCGATCTGAAGAAAAGAGTTAATGAGATGAAAAAATAATCGACGAATCAGGCTGTGGCGAGAAAAAGATTTTGACGAGAAAGATGAGGAAAAATAAGAGGTTGGGGAAACGCTAACAGAAAAATAGTTCTCTACACGGACTCGAATGAAAAATTCACCACATCTAATCTCTCTAATTAATTTTAATCTAGTCTCTCTAATTAATTTTATGGTTCAGATTGGCGAATCAAGAAAATTTACGGTCTGGATTTTTCTCCAGCCAAGTCCGAGTAAATTGCACAGCAGGCACAGATGAAAGTTTAAAAAAATATTTAAAACATATGAAAATAATAACATGTTTCCTTAAAACTTAACACGTATAATGCTACAATTTTAAGTTACAAAAATGATTTAAATATATATTACGTGTCAAATTTCAAATCGCAAATTATGAGTCATCTTGGTTTAAATAATTTTTATTCGGATACTTGATATTTGAGAGTTTATTCACGTGTCAGATTCTTCGATTTGATAAAAAACTAATACGAATCATGTAATTTCTTATTTTTTAACAGATTATAATCAATTTTAAATGTTAAATTTATTGGCCAGACTATTTTGATTAGATCAGATTTTGCCAGGTCTAATGCCATCCATCATTTCTGCATTCAAAATTTTTATTGTAAATGACAAGTTCCAACACTAAAACTTTATACCTACTCAAACTAATTAATTTAATTTACTATTTTATGTTAATTTATATATAGTCGGAATTGCACGTGTAATAGAGACCATGTATCTTTTTTTTTATGGATACGTAATTTGAAGTTCTGAAAAATATATCTAAAGAAAAATCGGAGCTAACATTCGGTGAATTTTTATTTGCAAATCACCAAAAGCTATACTTCATTTCTGAATCTTAAATTTTAAAATCAAATTTAAAATCCGAACGATCGATTCAAACTACAGAATTTGATCTTAATATTAAATTTTCATTAGAGATCAAATTTCACATTATTAAACTTTTTTTACTATTTCTAAAGAGGTGAAAAATCTTTCATACCAAATGATAAAAAATCGTTAGATTAACCGACTTCTCACCCTCTACAAAAGTCGTAAATAAATTCTGAAAAATATAAATTCGGTCTCTATTGAGATTTTAATATGAAAATCAAGTTTTACTGTTTGCATCGATCATTTGGACCTTAAAATTAGAGATACGGAGACAAAATATCAATTGTTTAGTGTTTTGTAAAGTACCGCTTATTTGATATTTCGTGAAGTTCTGAAAAATATATCCAAAGAAAAATGAAAATCGGAGCTAACATGCGGTGAATTTGTTATTTATTTATTTATATATAATAAGAATCTATTCAAAGCCTGCATCATACGGCCCTTGAAATGTTAAATAGATTTGGGATCAAAGTCGAATCAATTGTTTAATACTGGAGAAGAAGGCCTTAACATGCAGTGAATGTTCCCCAGCGATTTGGAGCCTTGAAGTAGGCTAATATATCTCTTATTATGAACCCGCCAAATTTGTGTATAAAATTAGTTAGTGGCCCACTAGCAGTTGTTGGGTCTGTTCAATGTCATTGATAAAAATGTGGGTTTGACTAGAGGTGTTAGAATACGATCCGACTTGATAAATTCGTCTGATTCAGTTTGATCTGAACTCGATTCGATTCGAGATTTTGTAAAGTCAAAATAATCTAAAGACAACCGATTTGACCCGAGGTGATTCGTAACCCGACTGAAGTGACACATGAGCGGTCAGAACTCGACCCGACTAGAGATGACCTGTAATCCGAGATTAAGTGACACATGAGAACCCGAGCCTGATCCGACCCAATTCGTTCTTGCCTTATCTTGTCTACATTATAATCTAATTTACTAACAAACTAACATCAAAGAAAGTCAATATTTAATAACACAATAACGCAACCTGATCTTGTCCAATTGAACTTAAAATTAAAAATAAAACTCGAAAGTTGTCGGCACACGACCCGAACCCGACCCAATCTCGCCCAAACCGATCCAGGACCCGAAAGTTGTCGATGCAGTCCGACCCGAAACCCGACCCCCAGACACGACCAGTTACCTGAAAAATACCGATGTGACCCGACCCGATCTCACCCGACTTGACCCATGATCCGAAAGTTGTCGACACGTGACATCCGAAACCCGACCCAACATTACCCAACCTGACCCACAATCCGATTATTATCGCCAGTCAAGCTAACATGACTCAATCCGATCCGATCCAAATCCGCCCGCTCTGTCCGACTTGCCACTTCTAGTTTTGACGTTGTATGATTTTTTTGTTTATAGGAAATACATAGTTCAGAAATAATTGAAATTTATAAGATATTTTTATTTTTTTTAGTTTTTTTAAAGCAGGTTGAAAGTCTGCATATTTCCATCTTTTTAAAACACAATCAAAATAAACGTCAGTAAGTAACTTTTTTATTTTGTTAAACTAAATAATTAGAAATTAATATTATTGACATTGAACATTTAAATATGAATAACTTATGGAAAATGTTCCAGCGATACTGAGTTTGATACGCGATCGATACTGACTGGAGATATCTTGTCGCTGGACGCTCCTGTCGTTAGACGCTCATTCCCAACTTTCGATCTCCAGTTCCTTTCCATATTACGCATGTTTACTGTCTCTCTCTCGCGTGCGCCATTACTCAATCTTCGCGGTCTATTCCTCTCTTAAACTTCATTTTTCTGTTGTTATGCATGTTAATTGAAAATGCCAGCATACAAAATATGATTGCCAGACATGTTATTCTAGTTGTCATGCATGTTAGTTGATTCACTATGCATGTTAATTGACAACACATGCATACTAATTTGGTTGTCATGAATGTTATTCTAATTGTTATGCATGTTGATTGATTTTACTATGCATACTTATTTTGGTTATACATGTTAATTGAAAACGCATGCATACTAATTTGGTTGTCATGCATGTTATTTTAGTTGTTATGCATGTTGGTTGATTTTACTATGCATATTTTGATAATGCATGTTAATTGAAAATGCATGCATACTAATTTGGTTGTCATGCATGTTATTCTAATTGTTATGCATGTTAAACTTCATTTTATTATGCATACTTACTTATTCTAGTTATTATGCATGTTAAACTTTATTTTTTTGTTGTTATGCTTGTTAGTTTATTTATTATGAATACTTATTTGGTTGTTATTCATGTTATTATAGTTGTTATAGTAGTTTTAGTGATGTAATGCAGCTTAAACTTCATTTTTCTGTTGTTATGCATATTAATTGAAAGGGTGATTTGACTCAATGCCACCTCAAAACATTAAAATTAGAAATTTGCCATTCTATAATGCACACTTTGGAAATTGCCACTCCAGACTTCTATAATTCTGAAATTTACCCCAAATCTGAACTTTTTCTATTGTCTTGAATAAAAATAATTAAGATTATTTTTTATGACCAAATTGACCCTCAGATCTGGCCCACATGTCAGTTCTTTCTTCTTTTGTACAAAATAGATTTCTTCGTCAGTTGAAGAACTGACGAAACCTAGACAAACCCTTCGAGGTATTGCTTCAGAGTGTCATTTCCTATCAACATTCAAAATTGTTTAATTCTATTTCTTTATTATCGAATTTATTCAAAATTTTATTATAAAATGATCACAACAATTATTCATAAGAAGAACTGACGAAATGATCTGTGTTCTCGTGGCCTTCAAAATGTACAAGAATTTTGGTTTTGTTCTGGTGCTGGGGTTCTTGGCATGTTGTTCAAGCTTCTTGTCACGATAGAGATTAGTTTATATATCACCCGATATTAATTTTAATTTGATGTGCGTTCTTTTCTTGTTTTCCTTGTTCCAACTTTAATTTGTTTATAAAATAGATGATCTTTTCTTTTTTCCATCTATCTTTTACATATCTTTCATCACTTTGTTTTGGCCTCTGGTTAGTTTTACCACTCGCATAGTGTGTTTCCCTTTTCTTCGTCACCACCAAGGCACCAATTGACAGAGCGATATGTTTTGTACAAAAGAAAAACTGATGAAGGGATCTATTTTGTACAAGAGAAGAAAGAACTGACATGTGGGCCAGATTTGAGGGGCAATTTGGTCATAAAAAAGAATGTTAATTATTTTTGTTCAAAACAATAGAAAAGTTCAGATTTGGGGTAAATTTCATAATTATAGAAGTATGGAGTGGCAATTTTCAAAGAGTGTATTATAGTATGGCAAATTTCTAATTTTGATGTTTTGAGGTGGCATGGAGCCAAATCCCCCTAATTGAAAACACATGCATGCTTATTTAGTTGTTGTGCATGTTATTCTAGTTATTATAGTAGTTTTTTTATTGTAATGCAGCTTAAACATCATACATCATTTTTCTATTGTTGTGCATGTTAATTTAAAATGCATGCATAAAAAATTTGGTTGTTATGCATGTTATTCTAGTTGTTATGCATACAAAATTCACATGTATACGAAATGAAAATTCATAATAAATTAACATGCAGTCGAACTCGAATAACATGCATTACAACGCATTTAACATGCATAACGGCACACGTATCGATTGCATATAACAAAGTAGCAATTGAAGAGGACAGTTTTGTACAAAATGAAGATGTTTTTCGCGAAAAATGAATGTGCGTATCAATCACGTATCAGTGTATCAGCTCTCTAAATTTATTAAATGTATTATGGTTATTTATACTCAAAATTCAAGATTATAGTGAAGTAACTACCAGGAGAGGTAACCATCACTAAATGCATAGTTTAGAAGGATAACTGTCAAAATTAAAAGTTCGCAAGACAATTTGTTATAAATTGAAAGTTCGAAGTCATCTCAAGATATTGACTTATTACTATTTACTTAATTTAGCAATAATATTTTTAGGTTTTGTACATATTAAAATATGCTTATCAAATTTTTTCAAACTTACTTTTCGTTTAACCTCAAGCGAACCTGAACTCATGAGAACCGAACTGATTCTTTCGAAACTAACCAAATTCATCTAAACAACAATTTAAAACTATAAAATGGACAAACTTTTAACTTAGTTAAAAGATAGGTAATTGATTTTAATTTGAGCCTTGCCATAGTGATTTTGAAATTCTTATTAATCGAAATATCTTGTAGTAGTCTTCTTCACCTCACAAGCATGAGTTTTGAATAAAAATAAAATTAAGATTCTAACCTAAATGTCATGAAAAATTTCAAAAAAGTTCAATGACAATTTATGCATATATTTGATGGGGGTATTTCGATACAATTATAATATCAAGTTTAAAACCCAAATACTGTCGTGTATCGCAAGTGTACGATTGTCGTTGGAACTAAGTATGGGTATCGAACACAGGGACAAGTCGATTTCCGAAGAGGTCGAAACGATATTGGTTCTAAGCAAGTAAGTGAGGTTGGTAAAATGTGTTTGTTTGGTAACCGATTCGTAATATAAAAGAAGCTGTAATTAAACAGTGATCTGTCAGGTAATCAAGACCTAGAGCTTAGGGTTTGTTGATCCACTTACTCACTTGGTTGAGCGATTGTTGGTTCAAGCTATTAATAAATGGATACGAACAAGCAATGATCGGTACCGAGTTAGTGATTTCTCGATTAGATATCGAGCCTAGCACGATCGTGAACTGATGATTAGTCAAGCTTCGACTCGTGTTAGGAGTTATAACGACCCACAATTTAGACATTCCTAGAGTTATATCGCCTTGCCAATTACGCACTATGGCGTACAATTCGAGTTTTGGCCTAATTATCCTAGATCGGGATTCGAATCAACTATTTTTCAATCAATCAATTCAAATCCAAACAATTTAAATTTAAACAAGGAAAATCAATTTTATCAAATAACAATCCACAAAATCCTCCAACAAGTTTGCAAGTTTCTCGTAAACCCCTAACCCTAGAGAGGTATTTAGCCCCTCATAGTGGCTACAAATACAAGAGAGCCAAATAAAGACATCAAAATGAAAAGCTAGAGAAAAGAGTGTTGATAAAACCCTAAACCAAGCTCCAATCCAAGTCTTGATCTTCTCTCCTTTGCAAAGTAAGCTCTAGATCTCCAAAAACCTTCAAAAATCGCCTAAGAAGAGAATTCTCTCGGGAAGATGGTCAAATGTTAAGATAGGCAATAATCCTCCATCCTTTCCTCTTTTGAACCCTTGCATTTTGAAATTTCGCGTAAATCCTTGCGTCCGCAAGGATTTCTCTCTGATTCTCTGGAAGTTGGGTGGAAAGTTTTGCGAACGCAAATGATTCCTTGCGTCCACAAAAATATCGCTCTGGTTTCTCTAGAACTTGGGGTGAAAGTTTTGCGTCCGCAAGACTTTCGTCTGGGTCTTCTCTGGAAGGTTGGACAGACAGGTTTGGGGCACAAGGAAGTCCTTGCGTCCGCAAAGATGGGCTGAAATGCTCCAAATCGTTCGTCTCGAAGTCCCGAGCCCATCTCTATCGTCTGTTTCTCTTCATCTCTCTTGTACCTACAATTAAGATCAATAAAAGGGAATTATTGCGAACTTGCATTCTTTTACACTACTCAAAGCTAATAAAATTTGAATATTGGTCAGAATATGGTGCCAGATTACGCGTTCTGACGCGTACAAAATACGACTATCAAATCCGCCCACACTTAAACATTGCTTGTCCCTAAGCAAGTCTAAGTACCAAACCAAGTCCGGCATATAATCGTACCAACATCCCAACACTAAAGTAACTCAAAATAAAGGTGAGCAAACTTGGGAATTATTCGAATTTAAAAAGGAACCAATTTCCACTCTGGCCTAGATCAGAATGTTTTTCAATAGTCTTCTTCACCTCACTGGCACAATTTTGTTTAAAAATAAAATTTACTCTAAATGATATGCAAGACTTTCATGTGAGTTCACGACAGACTATGCACGCTTCTACCAATTTTTGTTGCGAGAACAATCGAAAGTATCGGTCACCCCTTTAACTTCACGAACAATCTAATCAAAGAGTTTGCCCCCACAACCCCTCGCTCCGTCATTTCGCTTTACCATTTGTTCATTTAAAAACTCTAGAACTACTTGAAAAAAAATGTGAAATCTTGAACCTCGTGTAGGGAGAAATTTCTCGCTTGAGTCGCGCTCTTGAGGTTGCCTCGTGCTATATTGGTACAATCAATAGCTAAAAACAAGTTACCGTAGATGAGGGAGATTTTCCATTTTAATCTACAATCTTATTAAATAGGGGCATATTTGACATAGAAAAAAAATATAATTGAAAATAGTGTTAACAGATTGAAGATGATATATGCAGCCAACAAGAAGCCTATTTATCTAAGCGAAATTAGTAGAATCATTATTGGACAATTGTATTATCATTAAAGTTGTCAAAAAGGAAGAATGAGTTATTGGATTATTGAAAAGAAAGCTGACGTGTTGGATCTAGAAATATGATGTTGTGGATGTGTAATTTTTGAAAGACCACAGTTATAGTTTCTACTTTCTAGTATAACATAAATAAAAAATAAAGACAAAATACCATAGTAACTACAAAAAGATAATTCAAAATAGAAAAATAAACATTTTTTTGGAATATATTTTCATGTTATAAAATATGTTTGTCCAATTTATTTCATGTGGAATCTTTTTGGATGATATAGTCTTCATTTTGTTTTGATTTATTTTATTTCACGACATTTCTTAGAAATTTAAAAGTTCCCGTAAAAAAGATGTTATCACGAAATTGTTCTTTCATGATAGAAATTTTGTTGATTGCAAATTTGTTCCAATAACTCATCAATGAAATATTCTTAAGCAAATTTCAGACATTTAAATCTACTATAGAGTTGAAGAGGTAAGTGAGACAATAAAAATGTTATGTATATGAATGTTGGTAATAAATAAAATCCGTTCCTTATTATAAATGTGAAATCAAGATTAATATTGGCAAATTGAAATTATATTATAGACATAGTCATCATGATATAACCTTCCAATATCATTATGATAATTTATTATACTTCAAAATTTCCCTTATTTGAAGCAAGATTACAGCAAATTCTTACCATTCAGAAAAAGGCCGAATTACTCTTCTTCACAACAAACTTAGGGTCCGTTTGGCATTTCAAGGAATAGAGCTAGAATAGTGTGATTTTGGAAGAGTGGTAGAATAGACTATTCAATATTGTTTGGCACTTGTGATTTGGAATAGAATAGTTGAAAGGTGATATTAAGACTAATAATATAATAATATTATTATTACAATAATATTATAATAATATTATAATATTAGAATAATATTATATTATTATAATATTATAATAATAATAAATATAATAATATTATAACGATAAATATAATAATATAATAATAACAATAAATATAATATTACTATAATAATATAATAATATTATAATAATATTATTATAAAAATATAATAATATTATAGTGTAATAATAATATTATAATAATATTATAGTGTAATAATAATATTATAGTGTAATAATAATATTATAATAATATATAATAATATAATAATTATATTATAAAAATATTATTATATTATTATAATAATATTATATTATAAAAATATTATTATTATAATAATATTATTATATTGAGCATGGCTAAAATAATATGCATAGTACACCTCCATAACGTACTATGCGTCCATTTGTATTCAATTTGGTCATTAAATTGATATTTAATTTGCTCAATAAATTCTTCATATCAAAATCTTGTAGGAAATAAAATTTTGTGATTTTTAGAGTTTTCTTGCTATTTTTAAATATTTTTTAAAAACAGCCCAGAAATGACACTTTTGTAGTATTAAATCTGGACTGTTTTTAAAAAATATTTAAAAAATAGCTAGAAAGCTCTAAAAATCACGAAATTTTATTTCCTACAATATTTTCATATGAAGAATTTATTGAGCAACTTAAATTTCAATTTAATGACATATATCTATATGCATAGTACGTTATGGGGTGTACTATGCATATTATTTTAGCCATGCTCTATTATATTATAATAAAATAATAATAACAATAAATATAATAATATAATAATATTATAATAATATTTTTATAGTGTAATAATATTATTATATTAATATTATAATAATATATAATAATATTATAATATTATAATAATAACAATAAATATTATAATAATATATTAATAACACTAATGAATAATAATAATAGTAAACCGGCTATTAAAATATACTAATACTAAACCGAAGCCTATTCCACAGTTGCTATACCCGCTATACCACCATATGGGTGGTATAGCGGATTAGCTAAAATCAACTCTATTCCAAAATACTAAACCATGTTTGGCACTTTCAATTTTTGGAATAGCAAATTTATTCCAAGGAATAGGCTATTCCTTGGAGTGCCAAACGGACCCTTAGTTGATAATGTGTAAATGTCTTTTTTAACCTTGTGAAATGAAAGGATGAGATTAAAGATGTACAATAAAATAGGATTTATAATAATATTGTATTTACATTAGAATCACCCAAATAATAAAATAGAAATGTTTATATCTCATATAATATGGTCATCTCTGAAAATAAGACAATGATAACAATTTAAAATAAATAACATTTACTCTTCTAATAATTTTAATAAAATTTTAAGTGAGTCCGCTTTGAACAAAAAATAAAAACAAATTAATTTTAAATGATTGTCATCAATAATTGTGCAATAAAATTAATTTTAACGTTTACTATTTGAATTGGTCGTTGAAACAACAATATACAAGATTTTAAGCAGAACAAGAGCAAAACTATGATATTCCTAGGAGCATCAAGGCCTTCCATGCTCTTAACTCAAAAACAACATTAGACAGCTTAAATTTTAGTTTATCATACTCAATAATTTATTTATATCGAAATCTAGTAGGAGACAAAAAATTTCTATTTTTAGAGTTTTTAAGTACTTGTTTTGAATTTTTGAAAGTGCCTTCAAAACAATAATAAAATAATCAATATTCATAAATAAAACTAAGTCCTTTGAAAAAAAATTCAAAATATGTACTTACGAAAGTCTAAAATAAAAAAAATATTTGTTCCCTACAAAATATTGATATAAAAAATTTATTAAGCATAATAAATTAAAATTGAAAGATGTATAATGATATTTTTGAGTTAAGAACAAGAAAGTCCTTGATGCTCATAGGTAGGGATTTGACAAAAATCCGGATGGGTGCGACCCAGCCCGACCTGTCCAAAAAAAACAGGGGTAAAAGACGGGTAGCGGTCAATCTTGTAGAAAAACCCGTGTTAAACCCGACCCGAAAACGACCGGCCTGACTCGTCCCGTCTAAACCATCGTTAACCCACCATAAATCCGAGAATAACCCATCGTTAACCCGCCAGTACCCGAGAATAACCCATCGTTAACCCGTCATAAACTCGAAAATAACTCATCCTTAACCCTTCATAAATCCATAATACCCATTGCTAACTCATCATTAACCTGGAATAACCCATCGTTAATTCGGAAATAACCCATTCTTAACAAAAAAATAAACCCTCCACCAACCCAGATTAAACCCATCTCTAAAAAATATAAATATATTCGAATAAATTCAAAACAATTCCAATTTTTTTGCAAAAATCAGAAAAACGAAAAACAGAAAAATAAAAAACCACTTTAATCATATGAAGTTATTAAACGACTTTAAATCGTATTAATTTATCAAATCAGTGGAATTAACCATTTATCAAACCACTTTTTTTAATCTCATATCATTTAGATTTCATTTTTAACAATTTATTTGAAATTTTATATTATTTTTAATTGTAAAAAAGTTAAAAAACTTAACATCTTTTATGTTTTTATTTTTATTTTTGACATTTCTTTTTAATTTTCTCCATTTTATTTTGAATTTTTGAAATTTTTTCAAATTTTCGAAATAAAAAAAACTCGATCAACCTGATCCGAATCGAACCCAACGGTCAACTTATCCCTGTAGAAACAGATGACGGAAACGTAATAACCCTCAAATACAATAATTGTAGAAACAGGATTCGCCTGTTGACTGAGCAATTGCGTCGTACAAATGCATTTGTTTCAATTTTGAAACCAGATGACAGAAACGTAATAACCCCCCTTTGGAAAAGGACCTGGAGTACACAAGTACATTGGTGGCTTGGTGCTATATAAGAAAATAAAATATTTCGAACAGGCTACTTGTATGATCCGTGTCCACAAGAAATCATAAAACTTGAGTGGCTCACAGCAGGCCACATTTCAGGTTCAGTTTAATTCTTGATTGTTTGCGGCGCTTATTCTATCACCACTTATACGCGCCAAAGACTGTGTCGTTTTCACCTTTTTATTATTGTTATTGTTATTCAATATTGTTTTGTTATTAAACTGGTTTCTCATGACCAGATTTCGATACAAAATTAGGAGTCTAGTTGAAGAAAAGTAAATAATAAATTTGCAAGCATTAGTTTGGTAATTCTTTTATTCATTTCGTTTGTTGTCATGAATAATTAGAAAAAGGGAGATCACAATAACAATGAATTTTAAAATAAATTTGAACAATATTTAAAATAGAAACACATATTGTCACATTCCAAACTTACATATTGATTGTATTTTGAATTTTATGTATTTAAATGTCACTTTTATAGTCAATCAAGGACTATTAAATTTGGATAATTACTAATTTGTATAATTAAAATATAATACTAATAATAAAAAATAATAATACTAATACTAATAATGATAAACTTAATAATTCCTTTTTATTTAGTATCAATCTACAATTAAATTGAGTGAAATTTGAATACATCAATTAATCTTCGAAATTTAAGAATGTGCCAATGAATTATTTATTCCATTTATTTTACTTTATTAAAATTGCAAAATAACTTGTTAGGTATGTTGATATGTGATGTTCACTAGAAAATTTTATGGATATGAAATTCTGTTTACATAAAATTTTGGTATATATGCATGCGTAGCAAGCCAAACTTTTGAGAACCTTGATAACAAATTTCTAAACAAATTAAAAGAACTTCTTAACAACCATATTTTCAAACTTATTGATTAACTTCAATTCCATGCTATTTGGTCTTCATTTCATATGCCATCAAACATGGTAAAATATGAACCAATGCAAAATTGCATTAAATTTGATTTTTTTATTAAGTATAAAACAATGCTTAAATAACATGAAATTGAAACCATGTTGAATCTATAAGTTTATATAACTATATTTTTTTCAACTTTGAAATTTTTTAAATATATTTTAAGTTTTCTGTCAAAATTATCACAATTTTATTTTTTAAGTTTATACAACACACATCTACAAAGATCTAAATCAAAAAAAAAATTTAAAAACCTCCTAAAATAACCTCTCTTGGAACTTGCTTCAGACTTTTTCATAAAAGCCTTGTATCTTACTGGATAGAGATGGACAAAATCATCATAATTTCGGTCTTATAGAAATGGTTTTTTCGGAATCAAATCCGCTGCTTATATAATCTCTCATTGTTTTGATCTGGACCGTTCAAAATTCATCTAACGGCCAAAGCATCTGTCTTTTGAATCAAATCACACTCGTCCGTGATGATCAATCGATTCGTAACAATCGGATCGAGCCAAACATGATCCTGCTTGTCTCAAATACAAATAGCAGATTCGGATCCGGGTTTTTCTGCCATGCGGCATCGTGTTGGAAATAGCATGAACCATTCGATCGTTGCGACACGTGACTTGAGATTTGTGTCTTCAAATCTCAACCCTCCAACCCTCCTGCACTTCATCTTGACCGTTCGTTCGCTGCGGTGCATCGTTTCACGCAGCAGAATATTCAAACTCAATCTTTATAAGATTCCTACTTTAATTAACAAAAAATAGTTCATTGCATGAGAAAAACAAAATGAGAATGTAGCACTTTGATTGCAACAGCAAATGCAATTAAAATAAAAAGTATCCCCACCAACGGTCGTTGTATGCGAGTAGATAGCTACGCTTTATATATAGAACTTTGGAAGAGCTATTGCTATTTGGCTATTTGCTAACTCGGAGAGAAGGAAAGATTGAGATGTGACGCCATCCAATCTAATAATTCGTGCATCTTTTCATTGCATCTGTTGAATCAATGTAGAGTGATAATTGATCTTTATTTATCATCACCAAAAAATAATAATCAAATCGATCATATATGGAATATGACATCACCGTTCATGATTCGCGAGTATAAATTTGGTTAACGCCGTAAGTCTACTTGTGGACCAATTCTCTATATTAATATATTAATAAACTTAGAAATCAAATTTTATATTTTTTTGATTTTTTTTATTATTTTATCGGATGAATTGAAAGTTTATTTATTTAACGATTTACAAACATCTAATTTTCAACCCTTCCGATAAAATAATAAAAAATTTCCAAAAAAATATAAAATTTGATCTCCAAGTCTATATTAGCATGAAGAATGTTTTTAACGGTCCAGATCGACGATATACACTTGATATAATGGAGCGGTTGTGAGCGGCTACGAAATGAATGACGGCTACGGATCCCACCTCTATATATATATATATATAGAGCATGGCTAAAATAATATGCATAGTACACCACATAACGTACTATGCGCCCATTTGTATTTAATTTGGTCATTAAATTGATATTTAAGTTGCTCAAAAAATTCTTCATATCAAAATCTTGTAGGAAATAAAATTTCGTGATTTTTAGAGCTTTCTTGCTATTTTTTAAATATTTTTTAAAAACAGTTCAGAAATGACACTTTTGTAGTATTAAATCTGGACTGTTTTTAAAAAATAGCTAGAAAGCTCTAAAAATCACGAAATTTGATTTCCTACAATATTTTCATATGAAGAATTTATTGAGCAACTTAAATCTCAATTTAATGACCTATATCTATATGCATAGTACAAAATAAGGTGTACTATGCATATTATTTTAGCCATGCTTTATATATATATATATATATATATATATATATATGAAGCATAAACCAGAGGCAATTATTGTTCAGTGTTTTTTTGGATGAAAAAGCATCAACGTGGCAACAATTTGTATGTATAGAAGCCACACCGTGTCAAGACATCATTTCTTTTTTATGTTCTGTGTACTACATGCAATTAGTTGAGAGGAACCATTTAGGGGCCCAAGAAAAGCTGAGCATTAATTGATAAGAATGAAATGCTGAGCCTTAAATGATTACATTGAAAACTTCCATTTATATGTTGTTAACTAAAAATATAAAATTAAAGGTCCCACTAACAATTCTTCAATCTTCGTTCGTTTTCACTTTCGACTATCAATCTAATTTTGTCAAAAAATGATAGTCAAAAATTAAAAAACGGATACAAATAAAAGTTGGACCGCGCATTTTTCTGAATGTTTCCGTTATGCACACTATCATGAATGATTTGCACAAATTATATGAGGTGTAGACTAAATAAAATAGGTGTTCAGACTAAATGTTTCATGTTTATTTTTGCGCTGTTTCAAGTCTGTTTGTACAAAATGCATGGGATGCAGACTAAATAAAATATGTATTTAGATTAAATAAAACATGTGTTTAGACTAGTTGAAATAGATGTTTATACTAGTTGTTTTAAGTCTGTTTTGCACATAATACATTGGATGCAGATTAAATAAAACAAGTGTTCAAACTATTTGAAAGAGGTTTTCATACTAGTTGTTTCAAGTTTGTTTTTGTATTGTTTCAAGTTTAGTTTGCACAGAATGCATGGGATGCAGGCTAAATAAAACATATGTTCAGATTAAATAAAATAAGTGTTCACGCTAGTTGGAAGAGGTGTTCATACTAGCTGTTTCAAGTCTATTATTGCACATAATGCATGGAGTTGACACTAAATAAAACGGATGTTCATACTAGTTGAAATTGTGTTCATGCTTCTGAAATAAGTGTTTATAATAGATGCATGTCTATATTTTCATCTTTCTCGATCTCTCTTTCTTTTGTGAAAAAACAATCATGGTGAATGCGTAGAAAGTCAGATGCAATTATCGTTTGTTGTCTTTCATCTTCGTTCTCAGATCTGTCATCACTTCTTCATTCTCAGATATGTCGTCACTTCAAGCATTACCTTCGTCTTTGACATTTTTGTCGTCATTTCTATCAATCTCTCGTCAAAGAAAATATATAAAATAAAGAACGATAAAAAAAAAGAAAATGAAGAAGAGGGATGCAATTGGAAGAGAAAAAATAAGTATTTAAAGAAACAGAGGACGGAAGATTGAAAATTAGAAGATTTTATCTAGAATCAATTTACAATCCATATATGCCACACAATTTATTATGAAATCTCAAGGAAAAGAATTTATTTAAAATAAATTAGAAATGTTTCCCCCCCAGAATAAAATTCTATGATTTATTTGTTCTTTTGAAATTCAAAATTATGCTTTATTCATCCACTATCAGAATTTTGGTTATTAACGTGAAAAGAAAAATGGTTGTTCCATGAAAATAAGGATGGAAAAGATATTGTTTCCGTAAAATAACCATGAAAATGGATTCATGAAACTACTCTCCTCACAAAAAACATTTTTTAAGTAGAATACCGCTTTTTCTGTGAAACTAAGCATGGAAATAACTTTGCTTCTAGGATCGGCTGTTTTTATTTTCATGGTTAGCATGGCACATTTTCATGATATTTGCACGAAAATGATTCAAAAGTTACCACAAAAATGATTCAAAATTTACCACGGAAATAATTGTATTATGAACATAATTATTATTTATTTGTGTATTTTAATAAATATAAAAATATTATTTTCATCATGATATTATTTATGTCATTAGAACCAATCTGTAAATATATTATTTTTGTCAGTAGAATCATTATATGCGCAAATTTTATTAACCAACTTTTATTTGTCATAATACCAATTACAAGCAAGTACCATCAAAATTTACACGTTGTAAACTGCACAAAATATAAAATAAATTTGTATCCAAAATTTGGCTATATAATTTTACATAATAAAAAAATTTGTTCAAAAACCTGAAGCTTGTACCAAAACCCCTATGTCAATATCTCTTTGTTCTCCTCAATTCAAGTACAATATAGAAAATAATCTATTCAAAACAATGTAAATGCAGAAGAGAGGAAAGAAAGAGAAGGAAGAGAGACAAGGAAGTACAAATTTGAAGTCGGTACCAAAGCTTCTACATCAATATCTCTTTGTTCTCCTCTGTTCAAGTACAATATAGAAAATATTTTTTTCAAAACAAAGTAAATGGAGAAGAGAGGAAATGAAGAGAAAGGAGAGAGGAAAGGAAGTATCAATTTGAAGAGGATACCAAAGCTTTTGTGTTTGGAGATCCGCGCACCTGCTACTGAGCTCGTGCTTGATTTTGGAGGAGACTAAAGGAAGAAAAATCGAATAACTGAATGTGAGAGGAAAGGAAGATAAGGGAAATGAGACTCTGTTGAAATGTTGAAGAAGAGAGAGAGAGAGTGTAATATTTGGGAGAGAAGACTCTGTTGAAATATTTTGGAGAATAGGAGAGTAATTTCTGTGAAGTTTTGGAAGGAACTTTCTCGCTAATAAATTTGGAGTATTTCCGTGGATAGTGTTTTTTTGGAGAAGAGAGAGTAATATTTTGGGAAGCTAGATTATTTATGTGGAAGTGAAGATTATATCCGCGGAAGCAGTGGCGGAGCCACCTTGCATAAATGTCAATGAGCATATATTTGGGAATTTTTTTTCAAAAATGACCATATATTTTAAAAAAATAAAAAATGAGCATATATTTGAAATTTTTTTTGCATAAATGACCATGTAAAATAATTTTTTTCTAAGAATAATCATCATTTCGAACCCCCTGGAAAAAACCGTAAATTTTGAACCCCCTGGCGAGAATCTTGGATCCACCCCTGCGCGGAAGGAACTAATTTTTCCGTTCATAGTTTGTTGTGGTAAATTCACAAAAAAAAATTTAGTTCGTGAAAGTTATTTTGCCACAGAAAAAAATATATAACCACGTTAATAAACAAAAGTCTGATAGTGATCACTAGTAAAGTTTAATTGATATTTTTTTATAACAGTAAACTTTAAGGACATAATGTTTTAATTGAATGAAGCCTGTAAATGGCAACGATATGATTAATATCATAGTAATAGAGAAAAGAAAACTAAGTTCACAGGATAACTTATCATTATTGTCAAATCATGATTTTTCTAATGGCATGAGAGTTGTTAAAGGATGAGTTAAGGAGATAACACCGACAGGAGTTGTTAATTTTCTCATTAAAATTCGCTACCCTTTTTTGTCCTGGAATTAATATTCGATCAAATGTCAAATTCAAAATGTATCTCTACATTATTGTTGCATCCATGTATAACAATTAATTGCCAGACTTTTGTTTACGTGCAACCGAAAATGACATGATTTTCTCTTTAATAAGCAGAAAAGACAGCACAGGCCGTATCTATCACCCTATAGTCGTCAAGTAGAAAAATGAAAATATGAGAAATTGAAGGAAAATAAATAAAACAGATCATTGCACCCTTCTTCAAGATCACAATAATTCCTTGTATATGTCATATATAGTATATGCTTCTTTTAGCATGTCAGTGTACACGTACTGAATAGGAATATTACAAATAATTTTGAGTGTCTGTTGATATATATTAATTAATTGGATCGCAGATCATCCTCAATAAAATTTACACAGATAATCCGACTCCCTCTTAATTGCTATCCTATATATCTATTAATTGTCTGTTGATCTATTAGCAACATTTGTTGCAGAAGGAAGAAAAAGAAAAGAATGTATATATCTGCATGCACTAGCTAGATCTCTTTAAATATTGAGAGCTTGTACTAGGTTGCCTATTTGAAAGGCTGCAGCCTCGAACCTCCATGCATTATCTACACTTTGCTTAGAGATAAAATCTTTCAATCTTGTAACAACATCGTCACCTTCTCTTTTGATTTGAGCCATCTGCGCCGGGCATTTCAACAACCCAAGGTATGCCTCCAAATCGTGCACGCATGCCGGGTTGTTCATCTTGAAGAAGTTCAAAGCCAATTCAACTCCTACATGTGTGTAGCAGGAGCAACTCCATGGCAATTCAAATCTCTCCCCTAAAGACCTGAAGTTTTCATTGAGGAACACGCCTGGTAGTTTCGTAACCGGGTCGTTTACATTTACTACTCGAAGAACCTTTACGCCAAGCTCTTCACATCTCTCCTTAAACCCTAAATTTCCTACTCTGGGACCAGCAAAAGAGTATACCGTGATTCGAACTTTCCTTCCGGAAGCGTCTTTGTTGAGCCCTAGCTCCGCTAGGTCGTAGCCAAGCAGCGTCGCTAACGAGCTCCCCATGCTATGCCCGGCCAATGTGATGCTGATTTCTTCATCCTTGTACTGATTAATGAGGCGACTGATCTCAGAAAGGAGTTGATTGCGGCAACAGCCTGTGGTGAATTTGGCACTGCTGTCATCAGAAGTGTACAAACTCAGAAACCCGGACTCCACCTTAACATCGGGTCGATCATTGTGGGGATCAAACCGTGCTGGTGTGAGTGAGCTCATGA
This sequence comes from Eleocharis quinqueflora, assembly GCA_964058865.1. NCBI lineage: Eukaryota > Viridiplantae > Streptophyta > Magnoliopsida > Poales > Cyperaceae > Eleocharis > Eleocharis quinqueflora. The sequence continues at coordinate 4,313 of CAXKVX010001029.1, read as the reverse complement.
AATTCGCAACCCACTCAGCACTTGTGACTGTACCTCTGAATGAGACAATTATATCGCGTCTACCCAATCGCTTGATCTCTTTTTCGTCTGTGGCGACTGCGACATAACCAATCCAACGACTACAACAAGTCGGCATGTCAATGTCGGGTGTTGCATAGATGTACTTGGTGACCGTGTAGCCTGAATGGCCCAGACCGGTCTCTTCCATCATGCGGCCTTTCCCGTATTTGCAATTGAGATAACGCTTCGATCCTGGATCCAAATCAAAGGCCTTGTAGCATGCCGTTACAAGTTCTCCGTACCGGATAATTTCAGCTCGGAGGAGCGGATGTAGTGGTTCCATCAAATTTGCCCAATCAGATGCACCTTGAATCTCTCTCCACATGTTTGCAAGCGAAGTTCTGGGCTGGGAACGTGCCGGTGCTTTGGTGGTGATATGTCGGATGGAAACAGATGGTGCTGATGTACTGGTTGCAAGGTTCTGACGACATAAACTTGATGGTACAGAAACCGCAGTGGCCGTGGCAGCGGCATTGACCCGTGTTGAGTGATGCTTATTGTGTGTCATGATAGAAGAACTAGCCACAGATGCGGATATTGCCATGTAATTTTGGTTACTTTTATACTTTGTGAGCTTGGTTTCCTTGGGTTGGTGTGAGAGTGAGGAAAAGAGAAGAAATGGCAAATGGAATTTGAAACCAACTTGGCGAGAGAGAGAGAAGGATAGAAGAGGAGACTAATTTGGTGTTGTGAAATGTGCAATGTATATATATATGAAATGCGAGAAGTCACAAAATAACACGGTGTGTGTTGTTAATTCAGTTCCCTCATGGGGTCGCTATTATCGATTTCTTCTCCATTAGTATTCAAACTGAGCCGTCCATGCGACTCGGAAATTCAATTCCATAGTATGTTATAACATGAGTGCATTATTATTGCAACAATACATCCTGCATGCTTTAAATTAATTATACAAACAATCTAATCTATGGATTAATAGGAGATCTCACCAGATCAGATTTTGATTTTGATTCAATGTTGTTCATTCCCCATTTGATCAAAAATTCAAAATACATGAATGTAATGAGGAAGGACATCTCCAGGGATTTAGAAATGGAGAGAATGAACTTGTCTACCAAATCGCGAACGAGTGGACTTTTAAGGGTTCAGGCACGTTGCGCGCGGGGGAATTGACTGCGGAAACGGAGAGGAAGTGTTACATTTTCATAAGGGAAATGTTTCGTACCTACTATAATTGACACGACTAATATCTACTATCAATAAGTATATTATTATTGATATTATTTGAGCTATTATATATCTTATTTTTGTACTTAAAAAATTATTATGTATGTTAACAAAATACATAATAACTCAAATAATATGTATAACTATTTTACTGTAAAAAATAACATACATAATGACTAAAATAATGTATATAATAACTCAAATAAAGTTTATAATAATATGTGTATTAATAATTGGTACCGATTGTGGCGTTATGTATCAGCTCTCTTTAGATAATAGTTTTTTTGACGGTTGGGACGAATTGCGGCTCTTAAACTTATGGGACCCACAAAACAGAGAAATAGAGAAGAAAAAGAGTCTCCGTTTTACTTTTTTGGTTTGAATATGTATTAGTGTTGTGCTAGACGGGCCGGGCCGGGACCCGGGATGAACAGTTACGGGTCCCACGGGTCCGGTCAACTCACGGACGGCGGGGGTCAACGGGTTTTTACGGGCGGGTTCCGACGGGCGCGTTCGGAAAAATTTCCGAAAGCCCGCCCTTGACCCGGGACGGGTCCCACGGGTCGGCGGACGGGACCCTCGGACGCGGGTTTTTGAACCAATTTTTGTTTAAAAAATAAAAAAATTATTTAAAAAAACAGAATTTTTTTTAAATCTGGGAAATTGAGAAAATGAGGTAAAAACATTTAAAAATTAAAAAAAATGCCAAAATGAGTTAAAAATTTAATTGAAAATCGGAAAAATTAAGTATTAAATATGGAAAAAAATATATATATATATTAATTTTATTAAGAAAAAAATTTAAAGATATAAAAAATGGTTTAAAAACTTGAAAATCGGATTAATTAATTAAAAACTCTTGAGAAACATAAAAAATCACAAGAAAGGAATTAAAAATTAGATTAAAATTCGAAAAAATAAATATTAAATCTGGAAAAAAATAATTTAATTTTTAATATGAAGAAAATTTAAAGATATCATAAAATTTTAAAAAGGCATAAAAATAGGAATAAAATATGAAACTATTTGAAAGCATGTAAACTAATAAAAGATGTGAATTGTGATTTGTGAATGAAGAAGTGAAGAGTATATTTCTTTTAAAAATTATGAGTTTAAAAATGTGAATTTTTTTAATTAGAAACATATTTTTTATTAGCACACTTTGTATGAAAAAGGATGCAAAATCGGAAAAAAAAATATGAACTATTTTTTCAATAATGTAACTTCTTAAGCAAATTACTTCAAAAAAAAAGTTACTCTCCTCCTTTATTCCGGGCTTGAGACCGGCTATGTTATTATTTTTTCATGTTAAAAAAATAACATAGGCGGAGTTCTAACTTTTTTTTTTGTTAGTAAAGATTTAGATGAAGTAAAAAATATTTAATGATTAGGAAAAAATTGAATAATGAAATATTCAAACCAAATTTATATTTGTAGATCGTTGAATCGTCTCATATACCAAAGCTCGTCATCTCCATGGGGGTCAAATTTATCGTCCGTATTATTTTCCGTGGTATCGGTACTCTCTTGATTATCAACACCGTCCATATTCTCTTCTTGATATAGAAGGCCAAAGCCTTGTAGATGATCATCCGCATCAATCCAATCCTTTAGACATACGAGTCGCTCAAAAACTTTTGCCCCCAACCGGCTCCTTTTATTCAAAAGAAAAAGAAATAAGTGAAAAATGAATAATTATGAAAATAAATAAGAAGTAAAGAAATTATACCTTTTATCCGTGAGAATCCGATTTGCCGAACTAAAACAAGCTTCCGATGGCACGGTTGACATAGGAATGGCGAAAATGTCACGTGCCATCAAAGATAGAGTCGGAAAAAGATTTGCATTCTTCCTCCAATAATCTAGAACATCGGTTTCGTCCGGCATCAATGGTAATGCTAAATAGCTTTGTAATTCGTTTGTGTTAATTGGGGGAGCATTGTTGTCATTGTCATCTAATTCGAGTAGTAATGCACTTCGGCTATTACTCCTATTGAGAAATTAAAAAAATATATTTAGTAAGTACAATAGATATATTTAGTAAAAGATTAGTTTAAGTTGTAGTTTAAATACAAGTAATTAAAATTTGCAATTAAAAAATATACCTAGTGTATGTAGATGAAGAGGCTATAGATTGTGCGGTATTCCTTCGATTGTTGTAGTGAGAAAACATGTCCTCAATCAAAGCTCGTACCTCGGGCTCCTCGGTTCCCCTCGGCAAATCTAAATGTGTCTTGAATTTAAATAACATTTTTACCGCATAATACAACTTGTAGCTCGGATGAAGGACATTTGCAATAATTGTAACTTTTGGAACTTGTTCCCAATATTTTAGGAACTTTTACCTCATAGCGGCTATAATTGGAGCGATGTGCGGATCGGTGAGCTCCAAAACTACATTAAAAAATATATATATAAGTATTAGTAATAGAAATTAAATATATATATAAGTATGAATAACTAAAATGAAATAAATATATATTATATGTGAAATTATAAGTATTATTAACTGAAAGTAAATATATATACATATATATATATAAGTAAATGTAAGTATTAGTAACTAGTAAGTAAAATTAAATATAATTCAAATTGAAAAAACTGAAATAAATATGTACCTTTCATTTCGTCATACACCTTGGAGATGTAGAAGAGGTGGTGAAGCAACTCGTGGGCGGTTGGTGTGTACGAGCAAGACAACTTCACGGTCGCTATGAAAAAAACTCGAAGAAAACTCATTAGTCCACCTAATTGGGTCCACTCATCCGAGGATAGCATCATAGTCAATCCTTCGGGCGAGGAACCCAAAAACTCATCAATGGCATCTCGGTATTTAAGACACCGTTCTAACATCCTATAGGTTGAATTCCAACGGGTATCTACATCCCAAGGCACGCTCAACTTACTCAATCCCAACCTTTGACACAAAGCATGCCAATTTTGTTTCCTAACACCATTAGAATAAATAAAGGTGAGGCTATTTTTAAATTTCTTCACCAAATTTTCTACCCCCTCGGTTTTAAGTCCGGCCTTTACCGTGAGGTTGAGAATATGACAAGCACATT